>SNQJ01S0112550.1:2831-20767 GCA_010110895.2 Picea sitchensis
AAGAGTGGGAGAGGGTGTCAAATGAGGAAGGCGTCACCCTTATTTATACTTTTCTTTGAAATGAATTTTCTGGTAGGGACGACCTGACTTTCTGGAAAATATAATTTATGTTTATATTTTTCTTCTGGAGCTAACTTTACTTCTAGAGCTTTATAATTCTTCTTTATTATTTTCTTTGAGGTCGTCTAGCCTGTTCTTGAGTTCTTGGCATTTTCATCTATAAGAAATATTATCTCGGAGGTGAATACCTCCTACCGCTACCGGAAACATAAACACTTTTTAATAAGTTTACTATTAAGAAAAAATTGGATGTAATATTTGTAAACATTTGTAAACCTTTCTATGTGGCTTGGAAGAGCCACCAATTTTGTATGAAACTCTATATAAAATGTTTTGTATGTTTTTTTGTTTACCTTTGATACAACAATTTTAATATAATATTTCCTAGTTTTAGCTTAAAAAAATCATTATCTCACATAACCGACCATTAAACTAAAACCCATTAACAAACCCATGAATATATATCATCCCTTTAAACAAATATCCCTAAAATTATATTATATTATTAAAATAAATTCCCCCTTTGTATCACATGTTTTACCAAATGTAAACTTCATACTTTTTCACTTTAAATATCTTTTGTTTGGGATTCTCTTGCATAAAGAAAACGTTAAAGAAACAACATAATAAGAACAAACTTGTTAGATTTTGAGGCAAGGAAAGTTCTTTACCCATGTGTGTGTGTGAGAGAGAGAGAGGACTTCATTTCCATGTCAATCGATATAGTAAAACTTATTTATTTAATAGATGATATATATGTACACATTTAATCATTTTTTTAATATTTTTTATAGCTATTTTAAAATATGATGTTAATGCATTATTTAATATTATTTATTTATACATATCAATCATTGCTTTTCTATATTGTTATCTTATAATACAAGGTTCATTTAACAAGTTTTTTAGAAGGACAATGGGATGGGTTTTGGCTCACTTATGTGTGTGTTCCAACAATAATTTTGTCTCGACAACACATTCGACTACTACCTCTTGATTCCTTAGGATGGTATTAAAGTACTAGGGAAATATATCATTTCACATGACGAGAGAAGAACATAGAGATGTGATTTCTTGTGTATATGTGGGACAATTTGACCACACCTACACATTTGAGTACTACATCTATATGTTGTTACAACTAGCTTAAGGTACTAAACAAATATATCATTTAACATATCTTGAGAAGAATACGAGGGTGTTGTTTTATCCACTTACGTGTGTTCACAAGATGAGTCGACCTCACTCATATATTTTAACACTAACTCTATGTGCCCCCGTGACTATCTTAATGTACCAAGTAAATATATATTAGACAAGGCTTGAGGAGAACATGGGGTTGGGTTTTTTCTTATTCAATATGTGTGTATGTCCAAGGATTTGATTTCAACTACACATTCAACAACTACCTTTGTGTGCCTCCATGATACATTCAACGACTACCTTTGTGTTTCCTCATAATTATCTTAAGGTACCATGTAAATATATCATTTGGTAGGACTTGAGAAAACATGAGGGTATTCTTTTATGTTGATCTCACCCACACATGTGAACACTACCTTTTTATTCCTCAACAATACATTCAAGCACTATCTTTGCATTCCCCCATGACTATTTTAAGGTGCCAAGGGAATGTCTCATTTGAAAGGACTTGAGGAGAAAATGGGGGTATTAGGATTTGATGTCGACCTCATCCACACATTCGAACACTAAATTTACAAACCTTGGTGCTCCCATGACTATCTTTAGGTATTATATAAATGTATCAATGGAGAGGACTTGGGAAACACATGGGGGTAGGAATTGATGTTGATATCATGTACACATTTAACCATGCTACCTGTGTGTGTCTCGATGACACATTCAACCACTACCTATGCATGCTTCCATGAATATATTAAAGTATGAAGTAAATGTATGTGTGAACGTGAGACAAGTTGAACGACTACCTCTACATTCCTCGTGACTATCTTAATGTATATGTTAAATATTTAATTTCCATTTGAATAACCTTGAGGAGAACTTGGAGTTGGGTTTGGTTCCACTCATGTTTGTATTCACAACAAGATGACCTCAACCAAACATTTGACCACTACCTTTACACGCCTTCATAACACATTTGACCACTAAATTTTCATGCTCCCGTAACTATCTTAAGGTTCCATGTAAATATATTGTTTGATAGGACTTTAGGAGAACATGGGGTGGGATTTGATGTTGACCTAAGGGAGCTTGCATGAAGTTGATGGTAAAAAACGTGACAATGGGGAGTTTGGGAATGTACTCACATAGGAATGTGTCTTCATTCTTTTTTACAATAGCCTTGGTGCCTTCTCAACTGCCACATAGGATCCATGCATTCCAAAACATATACATTATTTTCAACATTATTGTTTTTAGTAATTTTTCCATAACTTTCTACCCTAATTTCCAGGAATTGCTCCCTGTCCCCCTAAATATATATATATATACATGCGCACCATGTTTTGTTGTAATGGTTTCAAATAAGTTGTAACGTGAACCCCAAAAAACTAGGAGTGTTGCTACTAATACCATTTTTCGTTTCAAGAGTCAATTTTAAGGTTTTTGTTTGAAACAATACTAGTTGTCAAGGCCACAATTTCAACCAAGTTGTAATTTTAACCTCAAAAAAATGGGTGATGCTAGGAGCACCACTTTTTATTTTTGGGGGGTGGTTTTAAGGTTTTTGTTGTAACATTTTTTTTCCAAGGAAAACCTCATGGAAACCCTCATGGAAACCCCTTTGGATACTTCCCCATGATACATCGATGGTAAACGAGATAAATTGTCGACTCTTCTTACGAGGCCTAACCTGGTGGGGACATCGAGTGAGGCCCAACAATCTCAACAATATAGTTGGTCGAGGATTTGACTCTTAAACCTCTTACATTATAACCACAACACTCATCTACTCGAGGTAACCCACTAGGATATTTTTTTGTTGTAACTTTATAGATCATGGTTGCAAAATTTTGTAATTTTAACTCTAAAAATAAAATAGTGTTGTTGGTAGCACCACTTTTTGAAATGGGGATAAAAATAATGACTAAATGAGACCTCTAAAAAAATGAGAACTCTAGAGGGTTCTCATCAACTTGCTAACTGTGTTTCTTTACCATGGTCAAGTAGGGAACAGAAGCGCCTTATGACTTAAATGAAGATTTTAGGGCTCATTGGACAATATGAGATCTTGATCCATTATACACACCATTAACAGGGAATATTTAACTACCAAGTGAGATATATACACCATTAAGAAAAAAAAATCATTGGAGATGGATCTTAAGGCCTTATCCATGGTCATATGGAAACCATTACAGTATTTTCCACACTATATGGTTCTCGAGACACTACCCATGCTCTAAGGATAAAAAATCAATGTATTAAGGACTAAAATATATTTTTATGGTTCATGGATCATGCATAGGGAAACCACAACACAGTCCCTATAAATGCAATATTTATCCCACGAGTATAATATCAACACCATTATGAGGTTTGGAATGTTAGGGATTGGTATTAAGGCCCTAACCATGTTCTAAGGACAACCACTAGCATCATAAGGATAACCATGTAATTCTTTCTTAATATTTGAGTAAATATAATTATTAAAGGATTACAATATTCCACGATAGGAGGATTTTATATTTAGAAACTAATGTTTTAATCTCTTAATCTATCTATGTATTATGCATGGAGAAGGTGAATATTCCTACAAATAGGTCATTTATTATACTAAGAGGCTTGGTCTCTAATAACATTGTTATCACTTGGAATGATAGCACAAAATCCAAATGTGGGACATATGACAATGAGCCCTAAAAATATATTTTAGCCCCTAGTGGTTGTCCTTACACCATGATTAGGGCCTTGATATGGATCCCTGATATCCCAAACATATTAAAGGTATCCATAGTATACGTGTTGGGTAAATATTGAATTTAGAGGGCTTGGGTGGTGGTTTTAGACCCTATGGATGGTCCATGAACTATAAAAGAATTTTGTAGTACCTAAGAAATTGGTTTTTATCCTTGGACCATGGGTTGTTTCTCAAGAACCACCTAACGTGGAAAACCTTGGTTTCCATATGATCATGGTAAAGGCCTTAAATCCCATCCTTGGTGAAAAAATATCATAATGTTGTATGTATCCCACTTGGTGGTTGAAGATCCACTTTGAATGGAATGCATAGTGGTTCAAAACCTCTTTTTTTCCCATGAGCCTTGTAAGCTTCATTTAGGTCATATGGCCCTTTTTTCCTTGCTCAACCATAGCCATCATCCCAATATACATCCCTAGAACTTAAAACCTCCCATAGGCACCCATATCCCACTTAGAGGTTAAATGTCCATTTTAAAGGGCCTATATGGTGCTTTAAGACCATGTTCATGGATCGGACCCTTAAAATATTTATAAAGGGCTTGATGCCCTTTGTTTCCTCTACTTATCATGATCAATACCCTAACACCCATCCTTGGTGCACAAAACCTCCTAATGGCACCCATATCCCAATTGGAGGCCAAACATTCCCTCTAAAGGGCCTCTGTATGGTTCAAGGACTCATTCATGTTAGGGTATTTAGACACTTAGTATTCAGTTAAGATCAACTTTGTCTAATATGTCTTTAGGTCAAAGTGTGTTTCTTTATTATGCATTTGTAGTTATGTAACTTCATGGTCATAATATGTTATATAAATATAGTGATTCTAAAACTCACATTCTCATCGATACTAATGACTATTGATATGCGGCTTATAATCACATTTATCCATGATCTCTATTTAAAGAGAATGAAGGGCCATTTGTTGAAGATTTATTGTGAGAAACTCTCTTGTAAAATATTTTTATTTTGCGTTAATATATTTCCTCAAGTGGTTGTGTTGGTTGGGGCCATGGACTATTTCCCTATTCAAGGTTTTTAACCACACAATAACATCGGTGTACTGATATTTGATCATCCTTGATTAGGTTTTGTGAGTGGTTATTTAAGATGTTCGTCCTATGTAGAGATACCCTTCTTTGTCAAACATGGTATCAATTCTCGTTTGAAGACCCATCCCCATTGTTGATTGAAATATTGAACCCATGTTTCCTCATTTTTGGGTTGTATTATTTCTATGCATTTATGGGTTGAGTGGACTATTCCATTACATTGGGAGCATTTATTTTAGTTGGAAATGATTTTTGCTTCACTCGAAAAAGTTTCAGTGTTCCCAAGATATGACCATTTTTTTCAAATTCAGAGGTATAAAACTTGATTGTGCCCTTTTTTATTTTTATTTCCTAAGTTAATGTTTTGGTTTAAATGTTCTGATTCTAGGTTTGTCACTCTTTCCATTCTATGTATTCTCTTTTCCATGTGCTTTGTGCTATATCAGAAAATAAATAATAGAGAGGAAAGTGTTTTCTTTTATGTATATGCTCTTTGCTCCGTGCTTTATGTGAGTTTAGCAAATCCGTGAAAAGAGAAAACTTGCATTTTCTGAGCAATCTAACAAATATCTAACCCCATTATTATAAGGTTTGTAATTTTTTTTTAGAAATTTCATTTGTTTTGTGTGTGTCTATGTTGAAGTTTTTTGTAGGGAAACATAAGGGTTTTGGGGTTAAGCATGCATTTCAAGCAAAGGAAACGAGTTAAAACAAATATCCTCCTCCTTTATATATATATATATATATATTGCATTAGCTCACTTGGCTGAAAGTTTATTTATGTAATAAGAGATCTTGGATTCACGTCTCTCTTTTTTAAGTTACTATTTGAAAAAGTTCATGCAACCTTGAGTTATCTCATAATTTTATTGTAAAGTGCATTTCACTTAGGTTGTAAAAGTGAATCATTATAAAGTAAATTTAATATTCTTTTTTTATTTATGTTTTGCATGCAACTTTAACTTATAAAGTAATTTCATTGTAAAAATGATTTTCACTTATTCTATAAAAGTGGGTCACTTCATAAGTAACTTATTTGTAAAAGTGAGTTTCTAAGCAAAGTTAGAGAAGGAAGGGGATTTTTTTTACTTAGTCGCCTCACTGAGCATCCATCGCCACCTTAGCCAAATTCTATCTGCCACATGGCACTTTCGTTATATTTTATGCCTATTTTTTTAAAGGGCATAACTTTGACATCCAAAGTTTGTTTTCAATCTCTTTTTCTTTTAAACTGCCTATTTGTTTTACAACTTTCCATCTAGATAGTCATTTTTATCTTTTGAATCCATATTACTTGAATATTTTAATATGTCTACTCCAAGTGATCTTTTACTTATTAGTACCAACTAATTTTCATGGAAATCCCATATGGCTGATGTACTATGAAGTAAAGGAATGTACCGAATTGCCTTGGGAAAAAAACAATTCCCATCGATGCTGAAAAGAAAGTCAAATGAGATAATAAAAATGATGAATAACTTGGATTAATCAAAATGTCCATCTCTCCTTATTTACAATTTCACCTTCACTAAATTGTTGATCCAAATCAATCTTAGTATAAGATGAAAAATGTATTTGGTAAACACAATGTGATTCAAGATCATCAACTTCAAAATCAAATAATTAATTTTTAAGTCCCAAAAATTTCTTTGCATTGAAGATTATTTATCTAATTTCAAAACACTTAAACTTTTACTTGAAGATTCTAAAATAAATATGAAGGATGACCAATGCATATATGTTATTCTTGTAAGTCTTGGTAGTGCATATTATGTCTTTGTATCTACTTGTTATACCACCAAAGAAGCTCTAGGGTATTGTTGTCAATCTTCTACTCACAAGTCTTTTGTGTTTCTATGATTAGAGAGAAAGATAAACTCTTGCATCTTGGAATGATAAACATTGCTAGTACATCTAACAAAACCTTAGTGCCCCCCCCCAAAAAAGATAAAACTAAGCATACAAAGAAGAAATATCCTTGAAACAATAAGAAAAACAAGGGCCCCAAACCCTCTCAACCATCTTCTACTCCCAATGGTGACAAAGGACCAAAATAAAAAGGTAAGAACACTGAATAAAATTGCAATTTTTGTGGGTGATATGGTCATATGGAGTCTAAATGTTTTAAAATGATAGAGGCCTTATAAGTAGCAATGAAGAATAACAACATCAATCTTGATTCTTCTTCTTCTAACTCTTCTTCTAATGGAAATGAACTTTTTTCTTCTTGTTTCTTCTTCAATGCAACAACTAATTCTTATTTTGATGAGTGACTTATTGATTTTGGAGCATCTTATCATANGGAGTCTAAATGTTTTAAAATGATAGAGGCCTTATAAGTAGCAATGAAGAATAACAACATCAATCTTGATTCTTCTTCTTCTAACTCTTCTTCTAATGGAAATGAACTTTTTTCTTCTTGTTTCTTCTTCAATGCAACAACTACTTCTTATTTTGATGAGTGACTTATTGATTTTGGAGCATCTTATCATATGGATCTTAATGAATGTAACTGAATATGGAGCATCTTATCATATGGATCTTAATGAATGTAACACCAAACAAATATATATATATATATATATATATATATATATATATATATATATATATATATATATATATATTCATTTTGTAGGGTTTGGAATAGTTGAATTAGATGATGGTCATTTCAATGATGTATTATGCTTCTAAAGTCTCTTTCCTACAACCATCTATCAATATATCAGATTACTCATTTAGGTGAAGGTAAAACAACAAAGTTTTCACCTCACCAAGTTGTAATCAAGGATTTAAATATCCTAAGCGTGTTGTAGCAATTGAAATTGTTGATGATGGCTACCAAGTTGTACAAATTTGAAAACTGTGTCATCATCATTTCCATTAATTTTTATTGTTCATAGAAATGACTTTCAGAAAAACTTTGGCATGAGTGGTTAGATCATATAAAGTATCTCTCATTGCAACAACTATTTAATCAAAATATGGTAATTGGTATTCCTATCATTTGCAGAGACGGTGTTTGTTCTGCTTGTGTTCTTGGAAACATCACCAGGAAAATTTTGACAAACGCAGTTCTCCTCGACATACCTGCCCTTTTCACCTTGTTGTTGCTACACATCAAAAATTACCTCGCTTTGATAAGTGTCGCAAGCGTCGCATGTTGCCTGCTGCTGTGGCAACGATGTTGCTCACAACTGTCGCAAGTGTCGTATGTCATTCACAAGTGTCTAAATGTCAAGCAAAGATACCGCCATGATGATGACAACAAGGAGACACTTAGAATACCTAAAACACCTGATTTGGAGGAAGAGGGATGGTTAACCGAAGTCAAGTATCTCTTGCCACCTGAAAGAATCTTTCAAACTAAGGTTTTAGAGAGCTTATCCCTACATCACCCCTTTTTAGAGCTGGTGTTCTCTATAAGGTGCTAGGAGCGCATAGCACCAAATTGCCCCTGCATGAAGGAGCCATAGATATTTAGGAGCATTGTGCCCCTCTTTAAGCCTATTAGGGAGCACTATAGTGCTCTGATGTCCTTTTTGAGGGAGCACCATTTACCTGGAGCAAAATAGCTTGATCCGCTGAGGAGAATAAGGGAGATCTTTCATCTTGAAGGCAAAATGATTCAAATTCTTGGTTCACCATGATCTTAGGAGAAGATCCTTGGTTTAAGGAGGGAAATCCTCAACTTACCCTAAATATACCCCAAGAGATTAAGCCTCCCAACCCATATATAAGAAAGCTCTATCATGGTGGAAAGGGGGGGAAGAATTGTAAGCATGAAACCTATGATCTCATAGGAAACATATAGTGGATTGGAGGAGAGCACTTGAAGTTGTCACCATCCCGTCATGGATCTTTTGAGCAAGTGTTAGACGAAGGGGACTTGACGTAGTTGTCGCATTCGCATCTACATTTGTAAGTTACTTTTGTCATTGTTCTCATCAATATGACACGCTTGGACTGCTTCTTTCTAGTTTGTGTTTGATCTACATGAACTTGTCTCTCGATAGATAGATTCATTTCAAGCTAATATTAATAGAGTAGGAAGTGGTCCCACTATCGTTATTCATGTGGCTCATCAAGGAGCCAAAAATGGAGCTTGACCTGAGTGTGGACAAACGCCTAGAAAAGTTGCAATTTATTTTATCCTTCCTCCTCATGCATTTTAGTTTGTATAGATATGAAAGGGAGTCAATTCCACTTACGCCGAATGACGGATGAAAGAATTGAGGATGGATTGAATGGAAGGAATGGATGGAAGGAATGGATGGAAAGAGGTGGAGGAAGGATGGGAAGGACGGACGCGGAGGTGGAATGGAGGAGTGAAATGGATGGAAGGAATGGATGGATGGATGGAAATGGAAAGGAATGGATGGAGGAAGGATGGATGGATGGATGGACGCGGATGGATGGATGGATGGGACGGAAGGATGGAATGGAGGAAGGAATAAGGAGAATGATGAAATGGAGCTGGACAGGAGGACAGAAAGGAAGGATGGAGGACAGAGGAATGGAGGAATGGAGCCGGATGGATGGAATGGATGGAGGATGGATGGAGGGGAGGAGTGGATGGAGAGAGTGGACGCGGAAGGAAGGATGGAGGATGGATGGATGGAAATGGATGGAATGGAATGGATGGACGGATGGATGGATGGAGGACGGAAGGAATGGATGGAATGGAAGGAATGGATGGAATGGATGAGTGGACGGATGAAAGGAAACGGATCGAAAAGGATGGATGATGGAGGATGATGGAGGATGGATGGATGGATGGAATGGATGGACGGACGGAATGGACGGATGGAAGGACCCGGAAGGAATGGAGGAAGGACGGAATGGAGGAAGGATGGAAGGACTGGACGGATTCGGATGACCGGATGGATGGAGCCCGGATGGAATGGAGGACGGATGGAATGGATGGATGGACGGATGGATGGAAACCGGATGGAGGATGGATGGATGGACGGAGGATGGAGGAACAGGACAGGAGGAAGGAAAGATGGATGGATGGATGGATGGACGAGGAGGACAGGAGGATGGAAGGAGGATGGAGGAAGGATGGAGGAATGGAATGGAGGATGGATGGAAGGAATGGACGAAGGAATGGAAAGATGGAATGGACGGAAGGAATGGAATGGAATGGAGGAATGGACATGGAGGAAGGAGGATGGATGAATGGATGGATGGAGGATGGATGGATGGATGGATGGAATGGAATGGATGGATGGATGGATGGATGGATGGATGGAAGGATGGATAAGGATGGATGGATGGATGGAAATGGAATGGAATGGAAGGAGGATGGATGGACGGATGGACGATGGAAAACGCGACGATGGAACAAATCCCCACGACAGCACAAGGCTTTTTATGGATGAAGTTTTCATCCTCACGATCAAGCATAGTCCCAAATGCTCAGCTTGGCTAAGAAAACTATTATCGTTATGTCGAGGTGGTCGATGCGCCCCCTCCATTACAACCTACTAATTGGAAGAATTTGGTTCTACGCAATGACCACCATCACCTTGTCGATGTTTCGATGTGTACAACTCCCCCATCAAGGTAAAATTGTCAGTCATCGATCAACTAGATTTTTTGTACACCCGATGCTCGTGCTCCTGCTACCAACAATATTTCCTTTTTGGGAGATCACAAGATTACATATGAAGCATTGGTGTTGGATTATTGAAATATTCTAGCCTTATGTGTACCTTCCTACACCACTTCCACTCCACCACACATCATATTTCCACCGCAATATGGGATTTCGACTATGGCTTATCAATCTTTGGAATCATCTCCACCCTTTGATTGTACCTAGTCCTATGGAATTCGAGAACAGTGAGACCATGCCACTTAGCCTAGATGAGGCCGCATATGTGGCTATTCAACCTACCTCTCCCTCTCCGACAACCCTCACATTTATTAGCATTTGATGCCTACTCCCATGCCTTCATGGTTGGATTCCCTATCGTCTGGAATTGATTACATTTCCCAATTTTCCCTTCTCGCTTAATATATTATGGAAATGCTTAGTATCGATGACATACATTGGGATGATAACCATCATCGCATTGATCTAGGTGGATATTGGTGGCCACCCACCTTTTCCAAATGGTTCAAAACAACTTTCCGGGTAATTTTGACACCTACTATTTTAGCGGTGTTTTAACCTCTTCTAAAATACTTTGAGGCCTAAATGAAGTTTTTCCTCAGATCAAGGTTCTAAATGATAGCCAAAAGAATAATTGAGGAGCCCCCAAAATGAATCTCCTCGATGATACCTTTCCAACGAGCTATCATACGCCTAAAACATAGATCGTATGCAAAAGTTACGACCCCGGGAAGTTGATGTACTAACTTACCCAAACAGGGCCCACATGACTTTTGGTGCTTCATCTCCTAGGGTTAGGTTTTTGGATGTCTAGGAATTTTGGCATTCCCATTTATTTTAAAAGGGCCTTTAGAGCCTCATTTTAACCATCTTCTTGCGAATGCGAGTAGTCGTCACATCTCTTCTCAGAGATAAGCTGCCACCATTCTAGCGAGTCATTCACTCTATATTTTACAGTCTCTGTACATTTCTTTCATTAATAGAAATAGTGTATTACTGTATATCTGTGTTTATGGTTGCATATCTAATACATTTATTTTATATTATTGAATATCTGCGATATCTCTGTGCATTTCTTTAATTATATCTTCGCTCTTATTTCGTGCCAAAAATAATCTGGATCATCGATCCTCTTTTCTTCCACCTTTGGAAGAAATTCACAAAGACATACACTCTGTCTTCCTTCCCGATGTTACCGATTCTCCGCAATCTCCCATCCTCACACAAGATACTATTTCTGATGGGAATATGGGTAATATCTCTACTATGATCGTTATCGATATTTCGATCAAAGAGGGCGTTGTGGAAAACATTAACCTTGGTGCTAATTGCACACCCAAAGAAGTGGTCTCTTACACCACTCTGTTTAAATAATTATGCGATGTCTTCACTTGGAGCTATGAGGAAATTCCAGGGATCAACCCTTCAATTTTCATGCATGAAACCAAGACATACCTAGGTGCAAAACCTGTTCGACAGAAACTCTGCCCGGTTCATCCCAAGAAAATCGCAGCAATAAAGGCAGAAGTTGAGAAACTTTTAAAATCTGGCTTTATCTATCTTGTCCCTTTGACAGAATGGGTCTCCAATCTTGTTCCGGTTGCCAAAAATCAAGGGACCATTCATGTCTGTGTTGACTATCAGGATCTCAATAAATCTTTCCCAAAGGACAACTACCCTATGCCCTTCATCGACCAAATCATTGATAATTGCGCTGGGAGTGTAATCTTCTCTTTCATGGATGGCTTCTCTGGGTATAACTAGATTGAAATTTTACCTGCTGATCAACATAAGACATCCTTTATCTGCCCATGGGGAACTTTTGCCTATTGAAAGCTACCTTTTGGTCTCAAAAATGCTGGTGCTACTTTCCAGCGGGCCATGTCGTACGCTTTCCACGATATCAAGCATATCGCAGAACCTTACCTCGACGACTTACTTGCCTACTCATCTAATCGATCAGATCATGTTGATCACTTACGGGCTATTTTTCTTCGATGTCGGTTCTACCGTATCTGCTTGAACCCACATACGTGCATTTTTGCCGTCGAATCTGGTCGACTCCTCAGTTTTGTTGTCTCTAAAGACGGGATTCGGGTGGATCCCTTAAAGATTAAGGCTATTCTAGCCTTAGCTCCACCTGCTAATTTGACCCAACTCCAAAGATTGCAAGGAAAAGAAAACTTCCTTCACCGTTTCATTTGTAACTACGCTGAGATAACTAAAGGATTCATGCGTTTGTTGCAAAAAAACACCCCTTTCATCTGGGATGACATCGCTCAATGGTCATTTGATGCTCTCAAGCATGCCTTGACCCATGCACCTTTGTTGCATCCTCCGGAGTATACAAAGGAATACATCCTTTACTTAGATGACTCCACTTCCACTATTGCAATGGTGTTAGTTCAAGAGGACCCCAACGGTGAGGAACATGTGATCTATTACCTAAGCAAGACTCTATCTAGACCCGAACTCCGATATTCACATGTAGAGAAACTGGCTCTGGCAGGCGTCATCATTGTCCAGAGATTTCGCCATTACATCTTACTACGCACCACCACTGTGATTGTGGACTCAAACCCCATGTACCACGTCCTGACACGTCAAGTGCTCTGGGGAAAATACTCTAAATGGATCGTCATCCTTCAGGAATTCAATCTTGAATTTACGAAGTCCAAAGCTAAAAAGTCCCTGGTGTTTGCAGAGCTTATCTGCGATCTCCCCCATGTTGATGAAGACATCGAACCTAGAGATTCTCTCCCTGATGAAACTCTTTTCCTTATTGGCACCTCTAATCCTTGGTATAGAGACATCCTCCTTTACCTCCAAACCCAACGCTTTAATCCTAACACTTCCCGTGAAGAGCGTCGACGTATTCGCCACCATTCTCGTCGTTATCTCATTGTCGGTGACACCTTGTATCACTGTGGTATTGATACTATCCTTCGACGATGTTTGATTCATGTGGAGGATGAACGCATCCTGAATGACTGTCACCTTGGAGCCTGTGGCGATCACCTTTCGGGGATGGCCACAGCCCAAAAAATTCTACGTGCCAGCTATTTTTGGCCCTCAATTTTCAAATATTGTATTGAGGCAGTCAAAAAATGCCCACCCTGCCAAGTTTTCAACAACAAGGAATGAACCCACCCTACGACGCTGCACCCCATTATTGCCATCGGCCCCTTTGCAAAGTGGGGTATCGATTTCATGCAATGTAAGCCTACCTCAACCGGGAGGCACGGTTATATAATCGTCACTGTCGACTACTTTACAAAATGGGTTGAGGCTATGCCTACCTTTCTGAACGATGGTTGTACCGCAACTCTTTTTGTTTTTAACCACATCATAACTCGTTTTGGTGTACCATGCGCCATTGTCACCGATCACGGTGCACACTTTAAGAACCATATGATGAGTGAATTGCATGCCAAGTTGGGTTTTCTCCATAAAAACTCATGCCCATACTATCCTCAGGCCAACAGACAAGTTGAGGCCATCAACAAGGTCCTCAAAACCATGATTCAATGCATGGTAGGGGAAAATAAGACATCCTAGCGTCTACAACTTTTCTCCGCTCTCTGGGCTTACCGTACTTCCGTGAAAACTGCAACTGGATTTACTCCTTTCCAGTTGGTGTATGACATCGAAGTCGTTTTACCAATCGAGTGTGAGATTCCATCTTTGAAACTTAAAGTAGAACTCCTACCCCATACCTCTGTCGAAGAAGAATGTTTCTTATATCTATCCAAACTGGACGAAACACATCGTGATGTCACCCTCGTTAACGAGGCACATCATAAATGGATAAAAAATCAATACGACAAATCCGTCCATCCTCAGACTTTTGCAGAAGGAGACTTAATCCTCATCTATGACTAGGCTCATGACAAATTAGGGATAGGTAAGTTAGAACCTCTGTGGCATGGCCCTTACATTGTGAAACGTGTTCTACACAATGGTGCCTATGAGTTAGTCGATTATGATGGAATTTCCCTAGGGGAGCCCCGGAACGGGCTTTACTTTAAAAAGTACTATGCCTAGATCACCTAGCATGTGTACATTGTACATTATTGTATTTTAGTTTGGTGTGTCTGTTTATTTTGCGTGCTCGAGTCTTTACCTTTTCCACTCATAATTGTTCCTTGTGTTTTCATGCGTAGATGACGTCTTCCTTTCCTATCTTTGTCGGGTTTGCGAAGGGCGCTAGTCGACACACCCAGAACATTGCTTCGGCAGCATGGGTCATTTACCAATTTGACAAGGTGGTGAGTTCAGGAGGTATTTGCTTAGGACCAACGACTAATAACATGGCAGAATATCATGTTGTCATCGGAATCTTGACCCAAGCCTCCTCCCTAGGTATCTCCTGTATCATTGTTAACCTAGACTCCCAACTCGTGGTCTATCAACTCAACTATATCTATTCTATTCATAATCCTATCCTGCTATGTCTCCACCTACAAGTTCACTATCTTGAATGAATATTTGATTATATCGAATACAGACATATTCCATGAGAACTCAACAATGTTTCGGATTCGTTAGCTAATTACATCATGGATCGGTATCTCACCCATAGATAAGATTTCATAAAGGAAAACAAATTGTACATCACATGTAAATTAAAACACATCACATTAAAGGCATCACCATGTACAAATATTTTGGCACTGTAAAAAACTGGGAACTGTATATATATACATAGCGTGATTGAAAATGTTTTGATTACATCAAAAAAGTATTTGGAAGAGAAAAATGTTGGGTATTTACACCCATACAACATCGTCTGACAAGTCATGAAAAATATACAATCACTAGAAAAACTCTAATCTCCCTTCACTGCATTGTGCTGAGAGTAACATATCACCGCGTGCACTACGTGTCTCAGTAGAGAATTAAAATTCTTTGGCACGCCCACAGTGTGACTCTGCAGATGTAAAGGCACTTCGCTCCTCCATAGAGGAGGAATGCCCATCGTGAGGCCTTGAAGGTTTCTTTCAACCTCCCAGAGACCTATCACTGGTGCATCCGGATCTACTGCAACCGGAGCACCCCCGCGACGTCTTGGTATTGGTATCTTAGCCAGATGCACTTCTCCCTTGTCTGCATGTTGAAAACAATACATCCATTAAAAAAACTCTTCTACGTACCCAAAAAATATATACGTTAAAAACTTAAAAAACAAAAAATAGACAAGGTGTTGCTTAGTCTCTCACCTGACACATCCCAATCTTCCCCCGTGGGTAGAATCAAATCCATGCTCCCACGAAAGTCCACCTCAGAATATGGGAAGTATTCTATCCAAAGATACTAGTGTCTCAGCCAAGCGAAGAAGTCACTGGTGAAACAGAACTCTGACTTTGCCACTAGTCTCAGAGACAGACTAGTCCACCGTTCCATCCGTGGTTCTCCCACTGGTCTTATTTCCAATTCCATCTGAGGCTGCATCTGGGGGATGCGCTCTAAGAAAAATGAGACCAAGAAAGAGCCGTATCCAAACTGTTTCTGCCCCATCCTACAATGCTAAACCTGTTCCTTCACATTCCGAAGAAACCCTGTGCTCCAGTTAAATAGTGTTGGCTCCAAACACTGTACGCCATAAGCTACCTATGATCTCAACGCCATATGTGCGCTAGTGATTCTCATCACACTCATGATGGAAAACAAAATAGACCAAAGGGGTAACTCTCTGATATCCTTGATTGGGATTCTACCCCCCACCAATCTTGCTCCTGGGACATAATGACGTGCCAGATACATGCCCACTTGCTCAGGAAGCACCCTCTGTCCGAAAAAAGATATAGGAACCCCTCTTTTCGAGAGGCCAGTCAAGAAATATATGTCTTCCAACTCGATGGTTAGAAGTTGTGTTCCAATCTGAAACCCTTTCTCTGCGACATCCCACAAGCTGATTATGTATTCAAGCAGAAGAATCTCTTTCTTCATTTTTTGCAATTTGAAGAATTTCAGTAGGCCACAAGATCTCAACACAGCCTGCAGGCGAGGACTCCGCAAAGCAGCCAAATCATCGAGCTCATGCTCTCATTCCTTCCACTCAATCATGGTCGTTGCCGAAATCACCTACAAACAAAAAAAAAACAAAGAATTTCATTATTCAATTTTTCGACAATTTCTTAAGCAATTTAAAAACTTGAAATCTAATGCTCACACTATTCAAAAAGGACCACGCCCTCTTTTTATCACTCAATAATCATCACGTAACAATAAAATGTTTTTAAATGAAAATAATTTTCATGATGGCTGCGTGGACATATTCTTGAGTTTTTTATGGATTCTTTGACAAAAATGACCCATCCACCCAAGTGTCAAGGCGTTGGCATCTTTGCTATCACCTTCTAAAAACGTTTTTGCAAAAGAATGTCTTTTTCCCATCATTTTCAATAGAGGCCGATTTGATCTTTTTTGGAGCGACCTAGGGCTTTGTTTTTTAATTTAAATATTTCTATGAAAATGAATATTGAATCATGTAATTGAAAGAAGGGGAGATGAAGATCTACCTAGTCTAAATGACAAGATAAATAGTCAACCGTAGCTCCGGTATCAAGAGAAACAAGATCCACCTCCAAAGTAAGAATCTTCGCTGCTACAAATCCTTATGCAAAATGAAATGGTAAATGAAGATTTTTCTTGTATTACTATTTATAAATTTCCATTTTTTTATAAGGTATAGTTATTTATGGGTTTCTCTGACAATATAATGGCTTCACTAAACCTCTGGATTGCAGTTTTGACACCACAGGTTTCCAAGCAGTTCTGATCATTTGTTTACCTTGTCACATCCATGAGCATAGTCTTATTTCGTTTTCAAGCTCGAAAATATGAGAACGCACCGGGTAGACTTTTATCTCTTTTTCGGACCCGCATGGACACATGAAGAAGGAACCCCCTGGAGTCATCTTTAAACTCTTTTCAGACTCTCTAAATATGAAAAGATCGTCAAGTGATCTTGCTTCCTTTCACACTCGTTAAAAGGTTCGAAAGGGCGTCTTTCGAGTGATAGTTTATCTCTTTTTCGGCCTCGTGAGACTAACTGTACAAAAAAGGAACTGAGAGAGTTCTCTTTTAAGTGTTTTTATAGACTCTATAATCATGAAAAACCTTCGAGTTTTCTGTCTTTGGACTAGCTAAAACAAACATCGACAGGCCCATACGGGACCGAATTCTTACTTCTTTCAGTTCGTTAAACAAAGGAAGAAGAACTTACCGAAGGTGAGTTATATCGAGCATGTGTTACCCTCCTCGAGCTCGTTAAATTAAAAAGAGGTACTTGTCTATCTGG
>SNQJ01S0112550.1:20777-34605 GCA_010110895.2 Picea sitchensis
AGGAGGGAAATCCTCAACTTACCCTAAAGATACCTCAAGAGGTTAAGCCTCTCTAAACCTATATAAACAGGCTCTATCATGGTGGAAAGGGGGGAAGAATTGCAAGCATGAAACCTATGATCTCATAGGAAACATATAGTGGACTGGAGGAGAGTAATCAGTGAAGTTGCTGTCATCGGGGTCGTGGATTTTTTGAGCAAGGGTTAGACAAAGGGGAATTGATGAAGCTGTCGCATTCGCATCTACGATTGTAAGTTACTTCTGTCATTGTTCTCATCAATATGACACGCTTGGCCTATTTCTTTCTAGTTTGTGTTTGATCTTACATGAACTTGTCTCTGATAGATAGATATATTTTCAAGATAATATCAATAGAGTAGGAAGTGGTCATACTATTGTTTGTCTACAGGGCTCATCGAGGAGAGAAAGATTGGAGCTCAACTCAGAGCGTGCAGGGACAAACGCCGGTAAAAGGTACATATTTTCTCCTTCCTCTTCATGCATTAGTTTGTATAGATCTGAAAGGAAGTCAGTGTCCACGCTAATCGTCTTCTGTCTTAAGAGTCTAGATCTCAAGAGGAGATCTACCTGTCCGCAATGAGATTTTCCTTCAACACTTGTTCATAGTGATTTATGTGGTCCACTTTCTTCTCCTTCTTTCTCTGGGTAAAAGTAATTATTAACTTTCATTGATGAATTTCCTGGACACACTTAGGTTTATTTATTAAAAGTTAAGAGTGAAAGTATTTGATTTATTTTTGGCCTACAAGATTCTTGTCAACAAAAATATGTGCATCAACATCAAAGGTTGATAATATATAATGGAGGTGAATTTGTTACAACAAATTCATGACTTACTGCATTGCACATCGCATTCAAATGCAACATATTTTCCCATATACACCACAACAAAATGGTGTTACTGAGAGAAATAATCACACATGAAAGGAAATGGAAAATTGTATGATGTATTCTAAGAGTTTAATTCTTCATTATTGGGTGGAAGTTATCAATGTTTCCAATTACATAGTAAATTTAACTCCCATAAAGGCATTAAAAATATAACATTGGAAGAAACATGGACTAAAATTAAGCCAAATGTCAGCCACTTTTTTGTATTTGGTAGTCAAGCATAGGCCACTTGTTACAACCCAAAAGTGATAAGTGCATTTTTTTTGGATATTTTGAAGATGTAAAAGGTTATAACCTTCTTCAACCTCATTCCAATGAAATTATTATTATAACATATGTTAATTTTGAGGAAAATATATCGGTGATCCTAATTCATTGTTTGTGTCATCTTTGGCCTACAAGTCATCTTCAACGTTTGTGCCATCTCTTATTCCCAACTTCTTTGTTAGTGATCTTATTCTAGTCTCTTCTTCATATGAGGATACTGAGGATGAAAATCCACCTCCACCTCCTTACCTTCCTCCATATGAGTCCATTGAACATGAACCTAAACTATCACCATTTCTTCCGAGATGGGTCCATTCAACACGAGAAGAAACTGGTAATATTGTTGGCTATCCTACAAATAAACATCATACATGTTCATAGTTATAGCGAGACTCGTCTCTTTTGGCTCAATTTTTAGAGACTCATGATCCACACACATTTGCAGAAGATTATGGCCATCCAGATTAGGACACAAAAATGAATGAAGAATATTATTCCTTTATGGAGAATGATAATTGGGATCTTGTATCTCTTTTCAAAGGAAGAGTTTTTTTTTAATGTAAATGGGTGTATAAAACTAAGTATGCATCAGATGGAAGTGTTGAAAGACATAGGGCTCAATCAGTAGCCAAAGGATTCTCTCAATTTGAAGGATCTGACTACAACGAAATTTTTCCCCTCATAGCCAAAATGAATTACATTTGCATTGTTTTATCCCTTGTTGCCTCACATAGATGGGAGGTCCATCAAATGGATGCTAAATATTCCTTCTTACATTGGGATTTGCAAGAATAAATTTACATGGAACAACCTCCTAGCCATGTTTAGAATGAATCCCACCTTGTATACCACCTTAATAAATATCTCTATGGTCTTACATGATATCCTCAAGCTTCGTATGATGAAATGGGTATCTTTCTTCTCGAAACTGATTTTTCTAGATGTCATTCTGACCCCAATTTATATACCAATAAAGTAGGAAGACATCTCATAATACTTGTTCATTATGTTGATGACCTTATCCTCATTCGTAGTGACCCAAATTTTAAACCTTGTGAAATATAGCTTTAAGAAGCAATTTGAAATGACAAACATAGGTTATTTTCATTATTTCCATGTCCTCCAAGTATTGAAAACTAAGGAAGGAATTTGCATTTCCCATTCTAAGTATGCATGTAAACTTCTTTTCCACTTTTACATGGACAATTGTAAACCAACCCCTTCTCCCTTTAAATTTGGAGTCAAAGTTGATGCCACTTTTACTACAACCAAAGTTGATGCCACTTTTAACCATTAGTTAGTTTGTATCCTTTTGTATTTGACTCATACCCATCTTTATATTTCCTTTCATGTTAGTTTTGTTTCCTAGTATATGCAAACACCCCATGAGAACCATTGGAAAGCAAGAAAAATGATAGTTCGGTATATCTGGAGTATAATTCAATGTGGGATGCATTATAGTCTAGGGGGGACTCCTTTCTTAGTTAGTTTCACTATTTTTTATTGGGTTAGTGACCCAAATAGTCAAAAGTATACTACAGGTTATGTTTTTCATTCTTGTTTTAGGACTTGTTACTTGGGATTGTAAGAAACCATAGGATCTTTCTCTTTCTTCAGTGGAATTGGAGTATCAAGCATCGATTAATGAAAGTAAAAAAGAATTGTGGCTTCAACAAATCCTTTCAGAGTTTGGATTGAAGTAGCAAAATTTGACCACCCTTTGGTGTGATAATTAGAGTGCCATCAATATCACCAAAGATCTATTTCAACATTATCACATCAAACACATTGAGATAAAAATGTACTTCATTGGAAATATCATTCATGATCGCGTTCTTGAAGTGCTCTTTTCCCCTAAAGAATATCAATTTGCATACATTTTCACAAAGTCTCTTACAAAAAAAAAAAGCGTTTTACATACTTCGATCTATGTTAGGAGTTTAGGAAGTTTTCATTAAGGGGGTAGAGGATATAATGCCTTATTCCTTCTCCTATTGGGTCACCTTTGTAAATACTTCAATCCTACTCTAATTTATTCTTAATGGGGGATGTTAGGATATTTAGAAACTTAGGATTAGTTAAGATCAACTTGGTCTAATGCGTCTTTAGGTCAAAGTGTGTTTCTTTAGTAATCATTTGTATTTATGTCATCAGACGGTCATGATATGTTCTATACATGGAGTGATATTATTATTCATATTCTCCTCAATACTAATGATTATCAATTAATGTATTAACACCTAATTGGCTCATGATCTCTATTTCAATAGCATAGAGGCCCATTTTATAATGATCGTTTATGAGAAACATTTTTGTAAAATATTTTTCTTTTGTATTAACATATTTATTCAAGTGGCCGCATTGGACATGGCCATGGATTGTTTCCCTCTTCGATGGTTTTAACCATGTAATGACATTGATGTATTGATCTTTGATATAGTTGGGTGAGTGATTGTTTAAGGTGTGCATCCCATGTGGAGATACCCTATTTTTTTGAACAATTCATAGCTCATGATCCTTAAAATCTTCATTTAGGTCATAAGGCCATCTAATATCTCCCATGACCATTGGTAAGGTCTCGAGACCCATCCATTGTGTATAAAATTTATAATAGTGTCTATATGTCATTTAGAGGTCAAAGATTCCATCTATAAAGTTTATATGATGGTTCAAGGAGTCATTAATGGATTATGAACCAGAAGATTAATTTATATCATATGACCCTTGTTTTCCTTAATTGACAATGGTTAAGGACCCGAGACCCATGTCTTGTGTACAAAGTCTCTTAATGTTACTTTTTTCTCAATAAAATGCGAATGAATTGAGTATTTGTGGTGATTTGAGGCCTAGTTCAGGAACCAAGGCTATAGAAGCTTCAGTTTGGACTAAAGGCCTGAGAGCCATCTCTTGTTTGCAAAATATCCTAATTGTAGTCATATCCCAATCAAGGTCAAAGGTAATTTATAGAGGGTTTTATGGTGGTTTGAGAAATATTTTATGCTATAATACCTATAAAGTTCATTTAGGGATTAAGGACCTTATTTTCCTCCCCCAATCATGTTCAAGGCCTTGAGACCCATTTCAACTACATAAAAACTCCTAATGGCACCCCTATCCCACTTGTATGTAAAATATCCCTTTTGGAGGACTAGTGTTGCAATTCAAGGTCTTTATCATTGTCCATTGTCCCAAGAGTCTTTGTTTAGGGTGTAATTCATGGGATTTCTTCCCCAACCATGTTTAAGGCCTTGATTCCCATTTCCAATGTACAAAATTTAGTAATGGTACCCATATCTTACTTGAAGGACAATGATTCCATATAAAGGACATGTTATGTTGATTATGGCATTGTTTATATCCTTTTATCCCTAAAAGGTTTAATCTAAGGCCAAAGGGCCTTATTTTCCTCCATTGACCATGGATGTTTCCTTAAGACCCATCCTCAACACACAATACCTCATAATGGTATTGATGTTCCACTTGCAGGTCAAAGATATCCTCTAAATGACTTGTGTTCTAGTTTGGAATCATGTTCATGGCCAATGAGCCCTAGAGATCCATTTATGGTGTAAGGCCTTATTTTCGTCCCTTGAATAATGTCAAGGCCTTGATATCCATCCCTATTGCACATAAACCCTTGATCACATACCTAACCACTTATATGTCAAAGATCCACTTTGAATGGTCTACTTTGTGGTTTGATACCTTGATTATGGCCCATTAGCTCAGGAATTTTAATTTAGAGCCTAGTTCCATCAATTTCTCCCCTAACCATGGTCCAAGTCACAACCCTAATGCATAAAATACCATATTGGCACCCATATCCCACTCTAACAACAATTATCTCATATATAGGGTATGCATTGTGGTTTATGACCCTATTCATGGCCCTTGGTCCCTAGAAGCGTCATCTAGGCCCTAAGGGACTTATTTTCCTCTCACACACATTGGAAAGGACTTGAGACCCATCTTTATTATCCAAGGAATTATAGGAGTGACCATATTCCACTTGGAGGCTTAGTATCCCCTTCAGAGCCTGTGTGGTGATTTGAAGCCTTGTCCATGGCCCATGAGCCCTATAAGATTCATTTAGAGCTTAGTTACCATGTTTTCCTCTCTATGGTCAAGTCCCTAAAAAGTATCCCTCTCGTGAAAAATATCCTAAGAGAACCTACATTACAATTGGAGGCCAAATATCCTAGTTAGAGGGACTATGTGGTGTTTCGGGTATCGATTATGGCCTTGACATTCATTTTTATTTTTGGTTTTTTGAAAATAAGAAATTATAAATGCAAGAACATAAAAAGATTAGAAAATAAGAATGCATATCTCTTCAATAACTTTCCAATGAGCCAAAGGACTCCATAAATGGATTTGAAGGTAAAAAGTTATGGGATAATTGTTTGACAACACAGGTATTCCAATAGAGGAAAAACACTTTCAGTRACCACTCACACAACCAAATAAAATATCAACACACCAATTTTTTCAAGTGGTAATACCCCTATGGGGAAACATCCACGACCCTAGCCAACGTGGCCACTTGGAGCAATTTATTAATGCAAAAGAACAAATATTACATAGATATTTACAAGAGAGTTTCTCACAATCGATCATTGACAAATGACCCTCCATGCTATTTCAATAGATATCATGGACCAATTAGGTGTCAAGCCACAAATTAATGTATCCATTAATATGGAGGAGAATATGAACCATCAGATCACTATATGTCGAGAAAATATCATGACCGTCAGATTACCTAACTACAAATGCATATTAAAGCATATTAAAGAAACATACTTTTACCTAACGACACATTTGACCAAGTTGATATTAACAAAATCCTAAGTGTCTAAATATCCTAACAATAATTACTCAGATAAAAAAAAATTATGTTAAAAATAATGGGCACATATTTTGGAATGCACATGCACATTTCTAACGTCCATGCAGATTATTCAAAATTCAATTTTGTTTTGGTGGGATATTTTCTACTCACCCATGTGTTTGTTAACTTGGTTTATTCTAATTTAGGTTCGAACTTCGAACTATAGAAACAAAAAAACCTCCATTTTTCCAAATGTCTCGACATTTGGTCCTCAATATCTCCATTTTTTAGTTTATTTATATTCTTGAATCTAATTTGATTTTTTACATTTCATGTTCTTGCACCATATTCAAATTCACTATGAAAGTACTTTGAATCATCCATTCAAGTCAATAAGTGGTTGTTTTCCCATATTTGCATTCTCACTATGTTATGAAAGATCATCATTAACATGCAGTAATCCCTCAACCAAATATTCTTCCACCACCAACAGTGCATTCCCCCATGACACTACATCTATGTTCCTTTATGACTAAATGGAAAAAAAAAAAAATAACATTATTTAATAAAACTTTAAAAGAACATAAAATATTAAGCTTTCAACAATAGTTGAGAAGAACATAAAATATCAAGTTTTGATTTTCACCTCACTCACACATTTATCATTACATTCCTTTATGAAACACATAGTGTAGGATTTTGATATTGGTCTCACATACACATTCAACCACTAATTTTACATATGCTTCCAAAATACATTAAAACACTACCTCTTTGTACCTTCATACCTATATTAAAGAAAAAAAATTACATACTTCCAAATATACTTGATGTTGATCCAACCTACACATTCAATTACTACCTTCACATGCCTCGACTATACATTAAATCACAACCTTTCCATGTTTATCTTAAAATACATGCTTAATTACTTTTATCCTTTTTATTCCTTTTTCTAATTAAAAAAAAAAAAACTTATTACATTTAGAAAACATAGTAAGCTAAATGTTCTACGTTTTGGGTTTGTTGACCATTGTATCTGTCACATCTTCAACAAAATCGTTGGTTGAAAAACCCATCTCTGGTCGTTTGGATTTTTCGTCTCCAAACTCTGTTAGCAAGTTTACTCTGTTAACAAGTTTACTTTGTTAAGAAGTTTACTCTCTTAACATGTTTGTTGTCATTTGTCATGGCGTCGTATTCCTCTATTGGCTACATGGAGTTTGATGATGTTTACTTAATGAAATTCCACCCTGCCTCTCCCTGTGTTCTAACCCATTCAAATTCTCCCATGCACCTACACTATAGACTCCCCTTCCTACGCTCTAACTCCTCTATTTCTTCTTGTTATAGCAAGATTTGCCTCACCCTATGCAAACTTGCACATAAGGCCTTTTTCCATTTCCCTATGTAGACTTGAAGTCCCTTTTTGCAAATACCAGAGCTAAAAACGTTATGTTTCCACATATGCGTGCCCTACTAAGAGTACAACATACCTATATGCAGGTTGCACCACTACAGCCCACGTACATCGTGATTTGTTCCCAAAATTAAAAAAATAGTGTCGGGTTTCCATGTCACATCACAACATCCATGATCATTGACATTCCATATACTGGAAACAATTCAACTTTACCCTTCAGTTCCACTTGAAGGCTACAAATGGGACAAATCCAAGCTACAGAAAAGAGGAGAAGGATTCAACTTTGAGAGAAAATTTACTCTGGAGAAATTATTCACTTCATATTGAGTCTGCATCCCTTTGTCCTTTTAAGTTTGAACACATTGTTAATCCCCCAATATCTTCCCTACATTATTGAGAACCTCATTGTCTCTCTTATATGAGCTTGTCTTTGGTGGAGGATTGAAGTGGTGGAGGCCCAGTTGGAAGGGACTTAGTTTCTCGGTTCTGAACCATGCCGACATGAAAGTTTGTAATTCATTCACTTCTATTGATTAAATTTTAATAGAAATACTCTTTTCTCGTCCAATTAATATCTTGCAAATATTTGAATTGTTATTTCATGGGCATATTTGTTATGAATGTTGATGGATTATGATATTGAATGTGCTAAGATTATATATTATCACCATATGCTTGCATTTCTTGGTTGTTGAGGACAAGTTGCAGGTGTATTGCTTTGAGTCAAGTGCTCAACGATGGACTTCATCGAATGTCTGGACGAGGTAGGCCTTTTATCTTGTCTTGCTAGAATATTTGTTTATATAGCATACTTGAGATTAGAGTTGATTTTTGCAGTCATTTCCATCTATTGTGGTTTACCCCTAGCCATAAAGATATTTTCCTTGTAAAACTTCTCATGCTCTATTGTTGCAAGTTCAAATAATTTTTCTTCTCTCATCAATCGTAGAAAGAAGTTAGCAGTCTCAGGTTTTATTTTGTAGTCCTTCCAGGTGCTTAGGTTAGATACGTGATCTTGTAATCCCGTGCAGGTGCTCAGGTTAGATTCTACAAACAAAAATTGTTTGATTCTTCGAAATAACTTGACATAAATTTACAAAATAATGCACACACCACCTATATTGCTTTCTTATTTTTTCACTTTCTTTGTGTGAAATCTCCATGTAATGCTTCTCCATTTCCACGTTGGTTGTGATTCTAAACAAATCAATCTCATCTTTTATTTATGGTAAAGGAAGGTAACTATCAAATAAACCAAAAAACCTTACCAAAATACACCACAATCAGTAAATTAACAGTCAGTTGGGTGATCGATATCCTAAAATATGCTTGTTCTTCATTATTTATGAGAAAAAAAAACACCATCTAATCTTACTCACCAACATAAAGTAGAGTAAGAAAATCACACCAAATAATGATCAGAGAAACTATCCATATGCATAGAAAAAATTGTATTTATCACTTATGGGTTAAGTAGGTATCATATGGGATACATGTCGACAGAACGAAACATTACTGAAAATGTAGATGGTGGATGGTTCAATACTTATATGCATTAAAACAGTGCAGATTCCGTGGAATGCATAGAGGCTACTTTGTGGAAGGTTTGGACATTTTTTTCCTTTTCTAATATAATAAAATCTAGGAAAATAAACACCAAAAAGTGTACAATTCATTTACACTATAATCCTTGAAGGAGCAAAGCAAACAAAATAAATTTGGTGTATTTTGTTACAAGTTGGTCTGAATAATTGTGTAGTCAACAAAAAAAGGTTGTTTCATTTTGTTGCAAGTTTTATTCATATTATGAACTTGACCATCTCTTAGATTGTCCAAGTACAATTGCAAGCTGGGAAACTACATTTGTCCATATCAACAATATTGGCTTGGTCCCTTTTTACTCCATCCATTGGAATTTGATTTGTAATCCATAAAGGAAATTGTAAGAGAATCCAAAAGAAATCTTGATAGTTGATGAATTATAAAAAAATGATATGGCACTTGCCACTGCTACTGTGTATGAGCACAACCTATTAGAATTTTCATCCAGAAGAATTCATGACCTTGCTAGCTATATTAGACCAAATAAATAAACAAGAGGAATTGTTTACATCACATGGTATGTGCATATCTGGGTAGAAGTGGTAATTAAGAAGCTTGTAATTAAAAGTATGTTTAAGATAATCCCTCTCTACCTTACTTTGGACTTCATGTAGCATGATCGTTCATCTATGTTTGACCCTCGATTCGTCAAGCAATGTATTTTATTCATAGTTTCTAACGTCATTTTTGGTATTCTTCATATGTATTGCATATGTAAATGTCGGTGAACCTATTAAACCTATCACTTATTGTAAAGGTTCTACCATGTATTTTATTGCATACATAATCTAGGTTTCTATATGATCATATTTTACTAGTTGATGAATCAAGCTAGAACATGTAAGTAAGTCAATCAACTAAAGTGGTTCCTCCTTTGGAAAAGTTTATTTTTTGTAGATATAAGATGAAAAAGTGGAATTGTTTTAATTTCTACTCTTCCCCACACAGTTTTCTATACTATCAAAAACATGTATAATTTTAGAGACATTCTAGAGAATATAGATTGATCACATCTTTATAATTGTGAGTTCTTGTACAATGTAACTGCAATGATGTTTATTTTATGGATCAAACTACCCTCAATTTTTCAATGTTGATAGTACTCTTGAAAAGTTGTAGCATATGCCTCTTGTTTATGTGATTTCTTCTTTCATTAAGTATTTATATTGTTTCGGGTAGCTAGATTTATGAGCAATTGACAAGGAATTTGAGCCACAAACATTGATATTCCCCTTGAGTAAAGTTATTTGCGCATAAAATCATTTTTTTGACAATGTGCTTCCACTTGTAAATGTTATTTTTTTTTGTCCCTTAAAGGATATTAAAGGAAGTGGAAAATTTTAGTTCAAGCCTCTTAACATTGTCTGAAGCTTACATGTCAATAATTACTAGTATGGAGTTTAAACCAACAGGTCTGTTCTTGGCCTATGTTTCATAGGATGGTTGTATCTGTATCCTTTTATGGAATACACATTATAGAACTTTCAACTATGGTAAATTTAGAGCCAAATTTCCAATTTCCTATAGGACAATTGTGTTTTTATTTGGAAATGAAATATTTGGATCCATTGGGACAATAGGGAGAGCATAAAGTGATTTTATTTGGATGTGAGGTCTTTGGATCCATTGGGCCAATATTCTTTTGTATGCAAAGTGTTTTGATGAAAATCAATTGAATTCTTTAAGTGTTTATCATTCTAGTTGTATTAGAAGGCTTAAAATGAAAATATTGTGAATGGATGAAAATTTTGCTTAATGTGTTTATACATTGATTGTAGGCATTTATAAAAAAAAAAGAGTAATCAATGAAAAAAATGGAAGACTATCATGGGCCTTGAGGGGAAATACCATAAAAACAATATCACATTTTGTTGTAAATATTTAATTTTGTCTAAAGTATATCGAACGAACATGAGCATTGATTAGGTTGAAAAAATACCTGAAAAATGAGTTCCTGACTTTATTATAGGGGAGGAAATGAATCCATAATCCCCATGTACTTTCATCCATGAACAAAACAAACCCCCAAAATCAAGGGCTAGTGTTGCCTTGCGACATGAGTTGTAAGTACCTTAGAAATGCATTGTTTACATGTTTTTCTCATTTTTTTTATGTATTGATGTTTCAAACATTGTTATGAAGTTATGATTGTTCATATGTCCCATAGGATAAGAGAGTAAAAAATACAAATAAATGAAGACCATCCTTTGTGAATAAGAGGGGTTGTTAGTGCCACTTCAATGTAAAGGTTATGGTTCAAAACCCCGACATAGCAATTTTGAAATATAATGTGTATGAACATGAATATGGGGACATATAATTCTGGTGAGGCTAGGTCCATGCACAAGCCAAGGCTTTCAAGAGGCATGGTTTCTTATGTAGAAAGTTGTTATTTTTTGGAAAACATAGTTACAAACTTAATGAGAAATGTGACCTCAAAATGAGAACGTTATCCCTTAAAACCCACACTTTTTCATAAAAAACATGAAAATAAACCCCCAAATAAAAAAAGTGGTTCTACAAGTAGCACTATTTTTCTAACAGGGTCAAAATTACAACATTTTTCAAGCATGGCCTTCAAAACTCATACAGTAGCGTGGAAAAACCTTAAAATCAGCACCTAAATAAAAAAATGGTGTTACCTAAAACAAAATATTTTTTCAAAACATTAAAATTATATATAATTTGAAATCTTATTCTTAACAAATGGTACCATTAAAACCAAAACCTCAAAATCAACCATCAAATTGAAAAGTACTGCTACCAGTAGAACCCATGCTAAAAGCATGATATTAAAATGACACATTTTTTTAAAATGGTAAAATAAATCATCACTACTATAAATAAAATCATAAAATCATCCCTTAAATAGTTACTTTTAAAATCTTAGTTTATCACTCCAAGCACAAGATAATACATAATGCCATGAAAATATCACCCTATGCTTTAAAAATTCAAGATCACTTTTTAATATTTTTTAATTTTTAATAAAAAAAGTAAATACAAGTTACATTAAATGAAACATAAATTATTTCTTATAAGTATTGTTACATTGTCCATATTCAAAACATATGAGCTAAGAATTTTTATTATATTCTCCATAATCAAAACATATAATTGATAAAACATAGAAATGATTCATAACTTTATGTAAGATCATATGTAAGTTAAATGTTCATTTCAATTTACCATACAAACATGATATGGATCAAAAATACATAAAATGTTTCATACACTTATTCAGATCGACTCGTGGATTTTGAAATACCATCAGAGTCTAGATTGTCTTCAGATGAATGATTGGATAAAAATGAAGATGATACATACTCTTCTCAATTGTCGATGAATGCACCAACTAAGTATACATGCATGCCCAACATTTCATATGTGTTGGCGGCGGAAGTCACTCCTGGATTGCTTGCAGGAGCAGAGCCCGACGTCCATTAGTTAATGTCACGATTTGTTTTAAAGGGGTGATCTAATGGAGGAAAACTCAAGGAGATATCACTCTAATGCGGGGACTGAGTCTGGTACATATGGTGACAAAGGAGGTCTTGATCCAACTTCAGCCAGTAAGTTGATAAAAGGGTGAGTAGGTGGAAGACTTAATGAGAAAAATGAACAAACAACTTTGGGCAATAGGCTTATGGCTATTCGCAGAAGAAAGACACTGAAGGCAAGATCCGCTTGGCTCAGGGTCTCAAGAAACTGAGGAGGAATCGACTGGATCCTCCAATTCCAAGTCACTCAGTGCTGAGAAAATCACAGGAGCTGGTTAGAAACATTATAACTGCTACAGTGATCCTACCAACATCATCCTATAACAGCTATAGCTTGACTGGATCCTCCAATTCCGAGCGTTTCTAACATAGTGTAACAAAGACGTAAAAGAAACTGGCATTCATCAGGCAAGAAGTCTCAAAAGTGCATACATAACCAGAGTATCAGTGCTTCATTAAAGATTTACAACCGGGAGCCTAGCTCAACCATCGATGGATACAAAAATGGCGAAAACGCCTTCATATACTCAAAACAACAACATCAGCGAAAACAAGATACTGCATTGAAAGCTTTGCATCTGCATGGCTTCTGACAGTCAACATCTGAAGGATCGTACAGCTTATGTCAGACGCAATATTAATTCTTTGACAGTTCCAACGCCGAATCAACGTGCCTTAAATTCATGGCCGTGATTTCCCATTAAGGCGGAGGCGATGTCTAACCACCACCAACTGCTTCAATAACTGCAACATTGGGATTGAGGACGGCCCGACCAACTCGGCACCTTCTGGATGTGGAGGACATCCCATGCAGCCACCTAGAATAACCGACCGGCTCAAAGGATATGTGGGGAGAACAGCGCGGAAGGTGGGACACGAGAACGAAGTGATGGGGCCACGACAGCAGGGAGAGAGAGAGATTGCAAGGGGGACACATGGCAAAATGCGATAAGCGAAGGAGGTGGAAGAATAGTTGTGATGGATACCTTTTAGGGGGAAGCTGACATGGAGGGAAGGAGATGCGAGGTAGATGGTGTGTGGATGATAAGAAGGGAGGAAAGCCACGGAGACCATAAAGGAGAGATAGATGGATGACACATGGCAGCAGGAGAACGGTGGTTGGAAGGTGATATGACGGGAGAAGGGTCCACGTGCACTTAAACACGGAGCAGCTGTGGATGATGTGGGTCGCGCGAGCACCGTCGATTCGGGCGTTATGATCTTAGCCGTTGGAGAGTTACGGGTCCGATTCTGGACCCCCCCCCCTCCGCTTAAAGGTAGAAAGGCAGGGGG
>SNQJ01S0112550.1:38870-49486 GCA_010110895.2 Picea sitchensis
GGCTTTTCGATTAATCTTGGGTGCATTAGCATCCGAACTTAGGACAAGTGGGTTTTTGACCCGCTCTTCTGCATTCCAACCCCCCTTACAAGAAATATCTCTAACAAGATGTCAAAATCCTTTTAGATCTACTATTAGGTTCAACAGTCTCCCATCTTGCAGTTATTTCTTGTGGCATCAACCTCTTGAAAATATTTGTTTTCCTAGAGAAAATAGTTCCTCTCTTTGTCAAATTGAAGTCATAAACAAGTATGTCAACATCCTCTAATTTTAAGAGGTCAATGTGATGATGAGTTGTATTTTGACCCTTTATTTTTCTCTTTTTATTGACATGTTTCTCAACCACCATCTTTGTCTTGTGCACACCATTGAATGGGCATATACCTGTTTCATACCAATGAACTTCAATTTCTATAAAATCTTCATTTTTTTTTTCAATATTTATTACCTTTGCAATACAGAATGGATGACCATTTGGATCTTTGGTCACTAAGAATGAAATCGTGCTACCCTCCTTAATATCATGCATTAAACCCCTATAAAGGTATTCCATGGATTCACATTTTTCACGTGATCTTCAAGAACCAATATACATTTCTCTTTCCTCTGCTGGTGTAAACTCAATAGCACCTTGAGATTCTTGTTTTTCAACAATGTCTCTTTGTTCATATTCATTTGGAATATTTTGTGTCCAATGAAATGGAGTCTTAAAAAATGTATCTTCATTTGTTGAGTTTGAAATTATGTCACTTTGACCATTGAAAAAAACACTTCCACCAAAAAGAATTAGCAACATCAAAGTACTCATATGTATCTTTAATGGAATTTTTTATTTCTTCCAGGAATTCAGAATAATCTGCATCTCTATTATGCCTCCAAGAATTATGGATTTCAACAACTGATTGTAATAAAAATAACTTTTATGAAAATATTGGACGATCTTGAATGAACTTAAAAAATGCTAAACCTAACAAAGGTCCCCATTCTGTAGTAGTTGAATACTGCTTTCCCCATATAGGTATTTTCCCATCAACGTTTTTGAAAAAAAATTGATGTTGAAAGCTATTGTCATTAAGATGATCAATACATTTTTCTTCACCATGTGATCCCTAAATAAATTTTCACATGTCAACATTTTATTCTAATATGTGAAAAACAGGCTCTAGAAGTTGAGATTTCTTAATACATTCAATTAATGATGGTAGGCTTCCAACATTTTCCCTCTTCAATGTTACTGAAAAATGACTCAAAATTTGATCAATATGATCATGAGTGTGTCCAACAAGAAGGAAACAAACTTTCACCTTTTGAAATATTCTCAGTTGAAAAAGCATGCTTAGATATCCAAACACAATTTGATTTTTGTTTTCGTGACTAGTGTTGTCTAACTGTAGATATAGAACTTGAGGAAGATTACCAGACCAGTGAGTGAGCACATGATGAATTATGGTGATGGTCAAATTTGCATCATTATGAATATTTGGATATGTGAAGTAAAACCCTTAGACACATTTTCCCATTAAAACCCATACAACCAACCAAGTGAAATTGAATTAAATTCTCTTGTAAATTTTTTGTGTATGGACAAAATGTGGTAAAAGTGTTTTCTTCTAGTCCATGCCATCAATTATCATACCTAAATCTTTGTTTGGAGCATCATAACACTTCTTTCGATGTGTGTACAACTTTTTCCTTTCACTTGATTGTTGATTCCGATGTTCTTGAAGTGCTTTTAGTATGGAATCTACACATGACATAAAATGAAAATATTGATAAAATGTTTTCATAGTTAATAACTATCCAATTAAAAAAAAAAATAGTAAATACATACATTTTTCTACCCCTTCATATTTATCTCTTCTTGATTTAAGAGTAGTACATGTACTAAAAACGCCCATCCTTGACTTCTTAGGAATACATACATTGTTGAATTGTTTATTCCATATTCTTGTAAAATATGCATATGTAATAAAATTACCATTTCCTTCAACACCTTCAAGATATTCTTTGCACAAGTTGTAGATTTTCCTACTTGAGAAATTATCTAGAATATGTATTGTGTCTCTATTTGGCATACACTCTCTCTATTTGGAAAAGAAGTCACATATCCATGACAATGTAGTGTTTGTTAATGGGCCACTCTCTCGTCCATGATGTACCTTTGAATAAAATGAAGGATCTTTTTCCAACCTTGTTTGGATTCTTGATAGACAAAGATTACCAATTGAGTGATTTTTTTGAAAACCTTTCCGAAAAGTAAAATATTCCCAATGTGATAATCATATCCTACTTTGGTGGATATCATGCACCCCATTAAATATGAATTTGGAATGCTCTTATTCAATGACAAATATGTCTTCCTTTTATTCAAGGCATACATGTAGTCCATGCTTTTCAAACAATTCTTTTGAAAACTTTCACTTTAAATCAAATCACTTATCGAAATTGATTTAGTGAGAAATTCTTTCTTAGACCTTGTATAACTAGAATTATTTGGGTCGATATAAAAAGGTCTACTCCTGGTCCTAGACACAATGTAATGTACCACAATTTATCAGATTTTTTTTTTTTAAAAAGAACTAGGGTCATTAGAATTATTCATATTCTTTGGATAGTCTTCAACATTTCTTAACTATAAAAATAGGGCAATCTGAATACTTCTTTTATCCTCTATCATTTACACATATCATTTTCTGGATCAGCTGAAAAAGGAAGACCCTATCTCAATCATACTCTTAAGGAAAGTGGTAGGTAGTTAGGTTCCTTAAACAAAACATAAATTGATCACCATAGTATTTCAGTTTTGAAAGGCAAAAACATAGGGCATACTATGTAACATAAGGAGGTATACAACGACCCTAGGCTGAATGTATAGATTGAAATAAAGGTAAAGGGTGAAAGGTTTCCATTAACTGAGTTAATGGTATCACGACATCATAAGTAAGTACTAGCGCTTTGAAGGGTTTCCATTAACGAATGGTGTGACTGCTCATCTTAACCCTCCCTTAAGAACTAACCCCGCCAACAAAATGGTCAACGGTCCCAATTGTTGGAGTAAAACCCTAACCAAACTAAAAAAACAAAAAAAGACTGAAAGAGAAACCTATCAGGATGACATTGTAGTCACCATAAATTGATGTGAGGTAAATAGATATACGAATGTCATGGTTTAAATTACACCCTGCCTGAAATACTTATGGCTCTCTGAAAGTAAATCCATTGGGATCATCATTCGTCTGAAGTCCCCATTGGAATTCCACCATCTAACCCTGAACACATGGGCGAGGTATTGCTTGTCATTAATCTCCATTGATATTATTCGGCGGGGTTCCCTACGACTTATCATTTGAACATTACCCTAAGTTCTATGAGCCCTCGAGAAAACACTCTACGTTATGTCTACAACTTTTCTTATGTGTAACATCGATGACGAAGGAAGTTACCTTCTCTGTGCATGCAAGGAGGCATTAAACGTCTATTGGTCCCTCTTTCATCGGGTAAGTTCTTCAAAACCTAAAGCTTGGTCTATTGCAACCTTTCCGGGGTTAGTCTCACTTAGAATTCGTCTCTGTAATGGTGTTTCTTTCATAGGTTGGTTAAGAACCTCCTTTCTCAATAATCTTGACTAGCGGAAGTTATTCCCTTTGAACTTCTTGTTAGTTACACAAGAGTTGCAATGGTGTTGGGTAGCAATTTTAAATCTTTTGTTAAGGGGGTCATTCATTCTCCAGCAGTCATTTGTTCTGTAATGTATTTTATGTAGGAGTTTAAGTTATTGTACTAGAGGCAGTATCGATTTTGTTCGAGTTCTACTAATTTGTAAATTTCCCAGCCTCTTTCTAATATGCATATGGATAATCGTTCTTTGACCCTAAGTGTTTCCACATAGAATACTCTTGTAGGGTAACGATATTGCGAAGAGTTCTATCATGGATCGTACCTATTTCGCGAGGGTTCTTCGTCGAGGCTGGATTCGATCCTGATTGCTTAATACTCATTTTTTAAATGGTCGAATTCCTACTATATTTTCGGTAGGTATGGGTCGTATTCCTTTTATTTATATTGTTGGTTCACGCTAAGTCCTTAAGTTTACACTCCTGGTCTTACTGTAAAGAATCTGGCATTCTCGGGTTACAAACCGTAATTCATCGTTGTAGGTTGAGGTAGGTTTTTCTTTATCAGTGTACAAGATTTGGATTCATTCAGGGTTTTCCCTAATCATGGCTAAACACGTTTAATCATACGGTGATGGTTCTCACTGTGCATTATTATTCTTTCATAGCTTTAATAAATTCATAGGAGAATTTAGCCTACACTTTATTCGAAAAAATGTGGTCATTAGAATATATATATATATATATATATATATAAAACCGTCTTGTCTTTATAAGAAGGAAAATGAACGGGGTTTTTAGGCACCCCAATCCTTGTTGAGATCTCGTTATCTTTACTGTCAGCCTGTAGCTTACAATTTATTACTTTGGTAAGGGTGAAGTCTCATGGCTATAATTGGTGAACTGTATCTGTATAAATTTATGGAGTACATCTTTCTTCTGTATATTCTTGATCAATTTAATTTTCAAAAGCTTCTTTTATTTCTTTCTGGTATTTATGGTTAAAGAATTGTTTATTGTGATCTAATGATGGGACCCCTGGTTTTTGCGAGGGTACCCATCAGGTCGACCTTGGCCCACTTCTCCCTTATGGTTTGTGGATGACTTCTTCAACTACGCAGATGGAACAACAATTCCAAATCACAAGTTAAGTGATGTTAGGAATCACGTCTATGACATTTCAGTAGCATAGAATTTATCCTGAAATTTAATCTAGGTTCGTCATTCAAAATTGTGTTTACTTCTATTTACTCATTAATGTTTTCTTGGTTTTCTCACAGGACTGTTGATGTCCGAAGTCTCCCGATTCAGGGCCATGTCCTGTGTAAAAGGTACTCGGTTTCTAAATACAACGCTTAAAATATTAATCCAGGTTCTATTACATGAACCGATTCTATGTTAGAATACAGTTGTCATGGGCAGAAGCACCAGACTTCTATGACAATTGGTTATCTGTATATTCAGTTCAAAGAAAGGTCATAAGGGCCAAATCCTTGCTTCTGTGTAATAGAAATGAATAGGATGTAATGAACATGATTATACCATTGTTCATAATTGTACAGTCGACTTAGATGGAAACTCAATCGCTCAATTCCTTGTTTCGGTATATTAGGTATATTATACATAGAATTTTGCAATGGATAGCAATTTTCGACTATCACCGAAATATGTATATGCATATCAAATTATTTGGTTCTATAATGTATGTCCTTCAATACATTTAGTTTTTTTCTCCTGTATTATTTTATTTCAGAACTTTGTTTGTGGCTATCTGAACTATTTGCTTTCCTCTATTTCATTGGCATCTGGTGAAATTCACACAATGGGTATTTAAAGGGGTCTGAGAATTTGGTACAGTCAACTATACATACATACATACATACATACATATAAGCATATAAATCAATAGAACAATTTGTCCATAATTAAAGAGATGACCTACAAAGATATGTCTATATATATATTTGAATCCTAGATTTACTTTCAAAATTCCTTTAGCGTTTGCACAGTCTAAAGGTCACTTACAAAAACTGAATATCTAGATGTATATGAATCACATATCTGGTAGGGATTTCTAGCACAGTATCTAGCACAGTATTTGAAATGATATTCTATTTAACACACATGTATTTCCTAATATTTTTCCATAATTAAATTCCATTCCCAACCAAGATACATAGAAAGTTTTGCTTAATGCCTACCGCTAAACTATAAGGGTTTATCCTATAGTTCATCCCATTCCATCAAATTTTAATAAATCGAACAATTCATCCAGATTTAAATAGATGCATTCTATCAGCCAATAATTCAAATAACATTTGACCAGAGTAGGAGTAGATAGACATATCTGAACAATTTTTTAACAACAAATGGAACAACCAAGTTCCTCCCAACCTTAGAACAAAACATCCAATTTATTTGTCCTATTCACCCCCTATCATGACCATGAATCCATGAGGGCGAACTCCAGAAMTCCTCCTCAACAATAGTCCTTCAGTTTCAACAACTTCTCCTTGCCTCACACTTAGAAAGCAGTGTTCATAACAACAAGAGATAATTATTTCCCAACATACTAGGCAGTGTCCTACCTCCTCCCATATGCTATATATCCAAAAGCAATTGTGCCTAGGTATTTTCCCCTTTGGAATTTTCATAGATTTCCAAATCCCTGATTTTTAGGGGCTGCCAATGGCCAAATTCTTGATTTTCCACTTGTAATATTCATCCCTGAGGTAGTTCCAACATGTTCCCCACTCATGGAGTCATGGTCAACTGATTTTAATCTGGTTGTTCCATTTGTCCATCAACAATAATTATAAAAATATTTGTTTCTTACAAGTATCATAGTCAAAGAGTTAGTTGGATAAAATCAGATCGTTGCCCAATAGTCATAATCATAAATTACAATTAACTAAATTCGAAATTCGAAAATTTCATAAATGGCAATAATTTTCCAATTTCGAATTTACAAAAGACGGAAATAAATTTCTAAGTAATTTTAGACTTAAAAATAATTTATTTTGGGGGATGTTACATTCTTTCCCCCTTCAATAAAACACTTTTCGCAGTGTTCGTTCCTTTGTTGGAACAATATTGGATGAGATTTCTGCAAATCTCCCTCCAACTCCCAAGTGGTTTGCTTAGGACTAAAGTGCTTCCATTGCACTTTTACTTGGGTGACGACTCTGTTCTGAAGTGTTATTTCTATCCTATCCAGAATGCACAGAGGTTCCTCTTGGAACTCACCTTCTGGTTCCACCTACACCAAGTTCTAATCGATCATATGAGTAGGGTCATGAACATAATTCTTTAACAAAGAAACATGAAATAAATTATGAATTTTTAGATTGGCAGGAAGTGCAAGTTGATATGCCACGAGTCCAATTCGAGCTAAGATCTCGAAAGGACCACAAAACCTGGGTGCCAACTTGGCACAATTCCCTAGATTTAGCAAACTTCTTCTGGCCTTGACTTTTAAAAATACGTGGTCTCCCACTTGAAATTCCAGGTGTCTTCTTTTCAGGTCTGTGTAACTTTTATGTTTGTCCTATGTCTCTAAATTCGGTTGTACTTTTCTTACCGTACTCTGCATTTCCTGGAGAATTTATGGGCCCACCATGAGTCTGTCAACTGGGTTGTCCCAGCTAATTAGATTCGTACACTTTATGGCGTACAGTACTTTGAAGGGGCTCATCTTAGATGAAGTTTGGTAACTGTTGTTGTATGAAAAGTCCACCAAGTGTATGTAGTCTTCCCACTTGCTTGGTTTTCTCCTTACGTACATGTGTAGCATATCTTCTATGATTTGGTTTGTTCATTCAGTCTGTCCATCCCTTTGTGAATGATAACTGGTGTTGAAACAAAAGTTAGTATTTAAACCTGCAAACAATACTTTCCAAAATGTAGATGTAAATTTTACATCTCTATCCGAAATCACCGTTTTAGGAATATCATGCAGTCTAAAAATTTCTTTCGTGAATATTTGAGCGATGTTAATAGCTTTAAAAGTATACTTTACAGGAATAAAGTGTGCAGACTTACTAAGCTTATCAATTACCACCATAATTGAATCCTTATGTTTTTGAGTTCTAGGCAAACCTGTAATAAAGTACAGTGAGATAGTCTCCCATTTCCATTCCGGCACAGGTAAGGGCTGCAACAGGCCAGTTGGATGTTGGTGTTCAGCTTTCACCTACTGACAATATTGAAACTTAGCTAAGTATTTTATTGTTTCTCCCTTCATATTAGGCTAATAAAACAACTTCCTTAGTGTTGTTACCATTTTTTGGTATCCCGGATGACCAGAATACGGTTTCTTGTGTACCTCGTCCAAAATTGTTAACTTTAATTCAGTCGAATCTGGTATGTAGATTTTTTTTTTATATCATATTAGGCCATTGCTATCAAAACTCAAATCTATTTGGTCTGAATTTTCTATATTATTTCATAAATCTGCCACTATTTTAGTGTAAATTTCATCATTATTACATGCAGCCTTTATCCTCCACTCAAGATCGCTTTCTTCCTTGGTAATGTTTATTTCAAACAACCCATGAACTCTTCTACTTAAGACATCATCCACCTTGTTTTCCTTACCCTTGATGTGTCTTACTTCAAAGTCAAATTCGCTCAAGAAGGCCAACCACCTTGCTTGCCTTGCATTAAGGTCTGGTTGACTAAACAAAAATTTCACACCGCTATTATCAGTCAATAACAAAAACATTTTGTCCATTATATAGTGTCACCACATCTTTAAGGCGTGTATTACATATGCCAATTCTAAGTCATGAGTGAAGTAGTTTCGTTCATGTTCCTTTAGTTTTTGGGACTCATAACAAATAACGTGTCCTTCCTGAGTCAGGACACCACCCATACCTTCTTTACTTGCATCCACATAGACTGTGAAGTCTTTGTCCAGGTTTTCTACCTTTAAAATGGGTGCAGTTGTTAACAATTCCTTTAACTTATTAAAATTGTCCTGACACTTATGTGAGCAATTAAACTTGGTTCCCTTCTTTTGTAATGATGTGATAGGGTATGCAATCTTGGAAAATCCCTCTATAAATATGCGGTAATATCTGGTGATTCCCATGAATGACCGGATGTCTCCTACGTCCTTAGGGATCGACCATTCCATGATGGCTCTTATTTTCTCGGGATCGACTACAATACCTTCTGTAGATATTACGTGTCCTAGGTACTGTATTTTCTTCTGATAAAAGTCACACTTTTCGAATTTAGCATACAGTTTGTGTTTTCTTAAAGTTTGCATAGCTATCTGTAGGTGTTCTTTGTGTTCTTCTTCTATTTTAGAATACACTAGGATATTGTTAATGAATAACAAAACAAACTTGTCCAAGTATTGAATGAAAATTGTGCTCATTAAACACATAAATGTGGCTGGCGTGTTAGTGAGACCAAACGGTATAACAACACATTTGTAATGTCCATATCTCGTTCTGAATATTGTTTTACTTATGTCCTCATCTTTTATCTGAACCTGGTGATAACCAGATCTTAAATCCAATTTAGAAAAAATCTTTGCCCCAACTACTTGATCGAACATATCATTTGTCCTAGGTAAGGGGTACTTGTTCTTAATGGTCATTATTTTTAATTCTTTGTAATCGATGCATAACCTTAGAGTTCCATCCTTCTTTTTAACAAAAATAACTGGTGCTCCCCATGGTGAGACACTTGGCCGAATGTAGTTCTTGTCTAATCGTTATTGTAATTGGATCTTTAATTTTGTCAACTCAGGTATACTCATTCGGTAGGGCACCTTAGATATAGGAGTTGAACCAGGCAGTAGGTCGATAGAAAAGTCTATCTCTCTCCTTGGGGGTAATTTAGGTATCTCATCAACAAACACATCTCTAAAATCATGCAAGACAACAAAATCCTCTAAGATAGGTTTGTTTTCTTTTTCCAATAGGTTTGTCACTTGGATAGCATAAATATGATAGCCTTTTCTCATGCACTTCTTAAATTGCATTGTTGAAATCTGCCTAACTAAGATTGGTTTTTGTATACCTTGAACTGTCCTAACAATGTCGTTTTTGTCTTTATACTTGAGTGATTTTTCATAACAATCTAAAACTTCTTTATTCCTTTCTAACCAATCCATTTTGACAATTATGTCATAATACCCTAACGGTAGAATGTTCAGATTTGTATTTGTGTTTTGACCACCTAAACTGAACTCACAGTCAGAAATAAAATCAGATACTTTTCTTTTTGTCCCTGTTGCTAGTTGTACTAGCCAAGATTTTGCATGTATTTATATTTTAAGTTTATTTGAATCCACTACACTAGGAGCGATATAACTCAATGTAGCTCCAGGATCAATTAAAACAGAAATACGAGTATTGATAATTTTACCTTCAATTTCCACTACAGTGGACTGTTGATCAACTTGCCGGACATCCACGACTGCACTGATCCGATTTAAGCTCCTACTTACATCTCCCACTGTAGAATCTTCCTGTATGTTGTGAACCGTAGTCCTAGCTATTGAAGTCAAACGTGGGCAATTCCTCCTTAAATGAGGATCTCCAGATTCCCAGCATTTTAACGGTTTCTTGGCTCTGTCCCCAAACTTCTTTGCTCCTAGATTAACTGGTTTACCACCTCCTTGGGTGTTTTGGTTATTAGTATGAAAATATTTCCTTGGAAAACTCTTTGTTGTGTTACAGAAAGGGGCTGGTTGATATCCCTCCTTCCATTGATTCATACGATCGTGTTTCTTGTCTTTAGAAGCCTTGGGAAAATCCGACCACTAGTTGTATTGGTCGTAACACATTCGACTCTTCTTGAAAAATTCACTCAAGGACTTGGGATTATCGAATTCAATTTTGTCCTTATAGGACTATGGTAAATATCTTAGGAACCATTGGATTTTTACTTTGTCCTCTCGGATATAAGGCATGAACCTTGATAATTTCAGGAATTTGTTTATCAGGTCATCCATAGCCATTTAATCGAGTCGTAGTTCATAAAATT
>SNQJ01S0112550.1:49496-60267 GCA_010110895.2 Picea sitchensis
TTGAAATCACTTGACATAAATTCTCCTCTTCTATCTGATCTTACTGCCTTTAACCTGTTGCATGTTTGATTCTCAGTTAAAGCCTTAAATATTTTAGATTTCTCAAATGCTTAAGCTTTTTCTTTGATAAAAGAAACCCAAGTGAGTCTGGAGTAATCATCAATGATCACCATGAAGTAGTTTTCCTTCCATGTTCCTTCCTATCTTGATGGTCCACATAAATCCATATGAACTAATTGGAGTGGTTTATCTGTTGAAGTAGAGCTCTTGGATTTAAACTATGTCTTGGTTATCTTTTTTACTTAGCAGGGTTTACACACACAATCTTGTGGCTTTGATATTCTTGGAATATCTTTTACTACCTCAATATTTTTAATCTTGATTAAGTGGTCAAATTTTAGATGTCCAAGTCTCTTATGCCATAACCATATTTCATCATGTTTTCTTAGATGACACTCTTCTCTATCTTCTTTCAGCACATATACATTATTATCTGTCCTTATGCCTTTAGCCACCACTTGTCCTGATTTTACAGACTTTATCTTACAATATTTGGAAGTGAACACCACTTCACATCCTTTGTCACACATTTGACTTACACTGAGAAAATTATCTTTCATCCCATATACAAGCAGAACATCCTGGGCTTTTCCTTTACCATTACTCAAACTCACCATCCCTTTACCCTTGATTTTAGTTGGTTCATTATTTCCAAAGGTCACATTTCCTGTTTTGATTTTACTTATAGACATAAAATTATCCTTGTCTCCAATCATGTGCTTGTAACATCCACTCTCTATATACCAGGGGTCTTTTTGTTTTTGAGATGAAAGTACTAGACCACATTTTTCACTATATTTCTTTTTCCATGTGTTGGCATTTCTAGCTAAGGGTTTTATCCTTGGATCTTCTTTGTAATTCTTCGGATGGAAGTTTGCATCTTTGTGGGAAAAGTTATGACAGTTATAGCATTTGAGCCCATTGTTCAATAGGTCAAATTGATTGGTTCAACTTTGTCTACTCATTGGATGTTTAGTTCTATGTTGCAGAGATTGTTTATTTCTTGATCTCCCCAGTTGCATGTCTCTAAATTTAATTTGACAACTTGCAATATTAAGACCAAAATTAGAGCAGTAAAAACAATAACCATGGAAGAAATTTTGGTACCTGAAGGATGGCCTTCTTCTTGGCATTTGTTGCTCCATATTTTGATATCTTTGTTTTTTATCAGGGATCATCTTGTCTTTATTTGCTTTTGATGGCAGAGTACTCACATGGTTTGATTGTCTGTTGACTTGGAACTTGATCATCTTTATTGGCTCTTTTCTTTCTATTTGTTTGTTGCTCGAACCACTTACATAGCCTAAACCAATATTCAACGAAGGAGATCTTTGTTTTCTCATATTGTCTTTTAGTTCTGCTGAGGATTTAATTCTTGGAAGATTTTGGAGATACAATGCTTTGAACTTCTCCATCTCTTTTCTGGTTTTTACTACTTCTTCTTCCAAGGCTTCACATATTGCCTTCTTCTCTGATAAATTTTGTTTCAGAATGTCCCCTATTTTCTTTGCCTCTTCTAATTCTACTTTTAGCAAAGTGAAGTCTTCATCAGGTTTTTTACTATCTTTCTCGAAATGCATCAACAATTGTTTTTTCTTTTTCTTCTTAAATATGAGTCTAGCAATTTCTTCTAGGGCACTGATCAGTTATCCTTCCAAGTCAACCACAACTTCTTCATCATTAACATCACTTCATGTGATTTTATTATCATAATCCTCTTTGGCCATCAACATAAATTCATTAACCTTATCTTCACAAACATAATCACTATCTATGTCTCCTGAAGAGTCTTCATTGTTTACACATAAACTTTTCTTTTTACCAAATCTCTTGGATTTATACTTCTCTTCACCTTCAATGTTCTGGTCCTTCTTCTTGTGTGGACACTTAGATGAAAACTGACCTATATTTCCACAGTTAAAACATTTGGAGGAAAAATTTCCTTAGTACTTGTCTGATCCTTTCTTTAGTCTTCTCACAAATTTTGCTTCAATTTCATCAGGCTTAGAATCTTCATTATTATATGCTTTAAATGATGCTTCTCTAGAGGTGGGTTTATCTTTAACTATCCTAATTTCATATGCAGTCAACATTCCTAGAAGTTGATCAAAAGACAAATCTTTTAGATTATTAAGTTATTCTATAGTAGAGACCTTTGGGTTGAACCTATTTGGCAGAGATCTCAAAATTTTCTGAACTAAAGAGGCTTCCTCAATTTTTTCACCAAGTGCTTTCATGGCATTTACTAGTTCTTCAACTCTCAGAAAGTACTTCCCAATAGTTTCACCCTCTTTCATATTTAGCTGTTCAAAATGTACTCTGTAGGTTTGAAGCTTGGCGTCCTTTACCTTCTCATTACCCTCATAACTGCTAATGATTTTGTCCCACATTTCTTTGGAATATTCTAAATGCATAACTTTAAAAAAAAATTCTTTTGCAAGCCCACTCAGAATAACATTCATAGCCTTAACATCGAAGCTGAATTCTAGATTGTCATCCTTAGAATCTAGTACAATCAGCTTTACATAACCAGTCTCTACCACATCCCAAACATCTGCACCTAAAGCCATTATGTAGGTTCTCATACTAACTTTCTAGAAGACAAAGTTTATTCCATTGAACAGGGGGGCCTTATTGGTTGAATTTCCTTCATGGCTAGTCATGTTTAAGCTCTAGGATCTACCCTTAGATAAAAGGAACCCGCTCTGATACCAATTGTTGGAAAACTAAGAGGGGGGGGGGGTGAATCAGTTGTTACTATTCTTAAACAATTATGCCCATTTTAAACTCTTTACAGAACACTCAATGATGATCACAATAATGTAGGGAAGTAAGAAATAGAATATTCAACATCAATCACACATATGAAATATATAGAGACAGATATTTCCTGAGGAAACCCATAAAGGGAGAAAACATCTTCTTCTTGATATGATAAGTAGACTTTATTTTATATACATTATCATTCTTATGAACACCAACTACTTTTGAGGATATCACCTCTATTTTACAAGAAACAAATTGTTGAGAGCACCAACTCTCTGGTTTCTCTAGAACCCACTAGAAGGAAGAACCAACTCTCTGGTTTCTCTATAACCTACTAGAAGGAAGAACCAACTCTATGGTTTCTCTAGAACCCAATAGAAGGAATAACCAACTCTCTTTGTGTTCCAACACCAACTGGATGGAAGCACCAACTTCCAGTCACACAGGCACCAACCTATCTAACAGAGAACAATGGTTCTCCCTTGCACCACCCTACCACCCTGGTTTTTCTAGTTGTAACCAAATGGGCTACAACTCCTTGTGTTTAAGTACCCACTTGAAACTATGAGGACAACATACCTCCCTACTACCCTTATTATAAATCTTTGCTTGTTGAAATTTATTACAATGATACATTGATGATCGATGACACCAATCTCATCGTTGTTCTGCTGTTGCTTTTGCTCTACTTGCATCGGTGTCTTCCACTACTCACATCTTCTTGATATTTCTATTATTCTAGTCAATCTCTACATGCACACCTCGGATTTATCTTATTCTCATAGATATTCATTTTCTTCTCTTGCACACAGATGCTCAATCGCCTTCTACGCGCATCAATCAAAAATGAAAAAGCACTTCCTCTTTTTTGTTTTGCATTCTTTTGTCACACCAGTCCTCTCATGATCATCATCACAACACTTCATCTTCTTTGACGATTATCGTGAGTATGTTCTTCATTAGTGGTCATTATCTTGAGATTATTCATCATTAGTGAAGTGGATTCTTGTGAGATTCTTTTGGTTTCTCATGATTCACAGGTCTTTAAATTTTTCCATATGTCAATTGTCTCTATGATGAGTCTTTATTCCAATGGAAGTTATATCGAGACTCTTCAGCTCCTATAGCAATCACCCTCTGACTCCTCAAATTCTACGGCATATGCAATCACTCCATTAAAGAGTTCGAACCTCCATGCGCTCATCCCTTTGTCACCTCTTCCCTTCTTGAAAACTTCGCAGTGGGTGCTATCTTTTGGCTAAGCTCCTTCCTTCCATGTGACCACGAGCTATGATCGGACACATATCAAAGATTAGCTTCATGAGTTCGCTATCATATATCGGTTATTGAGTTGCCTCGATTATCCCAACTCATGAAGCTTCAGAGGTGGAGCCTAGAAACCCTATCTCCCTTAACCTTCATTAATGTGACCATGGCTATGACCACGGGCCTAACTTATGAATCTATGCTTGTCATATCAATGGCTCAGATATCTCCATGATCCAATGGTGGTCCTTCTCTTAGTGTTTCGCTACATGCTTCACGATGTCGAAAGTTAGCTCACCACCCTTCTTTCGATTCCTGAACTCTCGCTTTCATCAAATCAATGACCCACGATGCTCTAAGATCCAACGGCCTAGCTCTTCTCTTTGCACTTCGATACTTCTCACTTGGTGATTTAGCTCTTGTTTGACCGACGACCCATATAAGTCTGTGACCCGATAGTCCATATTTCATCGAGACTTGGCGTTTCCGCGATGTTGGAGGTTATCTCACCTCCCTTCTTCCGATTGATGTAAAATACTATGTCTCAGGATCAACCAATACCTGACTCCCCACAATCCCCTAAGGGGCTCATATCAACTCGTGAAATTGGACATCATGAGTTCCTACAACTCTCACATTTGACTTTTCCAATTCCTTGGAGTCGATGAGAAATGTTGATCTCGCCATGTGTCCTTCCTGAACGGTAAATAGGATCCATCCACTCTACTTACAGATATTAAATTTCGGTTCTTGAATTCGGATCCCTGCGCCACTGTCATCCTTGATGAAGGACGGTTCTGATGACTTGAGGAACCTGTCTTGTGCACTTTCCTTGGGATCAAGCATTGTTGGGGTACCTCAAATCTAATGGTAGAATCTGTTTCTCCTCTTATTTTCGCTTGTTCTTCCTGTCTAGACTCTAATCCAATGGTCCATATTCTTCACAGTTCTCAATCCGAAGACCAGCATGCATCCTCCTCACGGTACTTCCTCTCGAATTGGAATAATTAAGTGTCAAAAGCCTCGACTAGCGATGATCCTTTGTGAGTCGATGAGTTTGGTCGTCTACATTTAAAGAACACTATCTCTTGAGCTATGGAAGTAAAGTTAACCTGTTACGGCACACTAGCTCTGCGTGCACCTACGCACTATTCCTCGATCTTGTAGACAAAATTAATGATGATATCATACGTTTCTTTCCTATTTTCCATGCAATCGCGATATTCATCCTCATTGTTCTTTCCATCAGCAAGCACACTCACCTTCCTTCAAAACATGCCAACATTTTCAAGTGGGGATTTTAAAATTAGTGAATATGATTATGCCAATGTTGGACACTCTTTCCCAAGTGGGGGAATTTAAATGAAACAATGTTGTTGATGATGATTTCCTCCAAATGAAGATTTTCAAAGGGAATGGATTAGGGATCGTGAAGATTTTCCTCCAGTGGAGTATTTTTCAAGGCACTAAGCAAGGTGGTGAGAATTTTCACTCAAGTGGGGAGTTTGAAAGTAGTGAAGATGATTATACCAATGGTGGACACTCTTTCCCAAGAGTGGAATTTAAAGACAACAATGTTGATGTTGATGATGATGATTCTCCTCAAGGTGAGGGATTTTCAAAGATGCTTGGCGAGGATTGTGAATATTTTCCTTGAAGTGAGGATTTTCAAGGAAATAACGAGGATGACCAATAATTTACCTCTAGTGGGAGTTATAGAAGTGGTGAATATGATTATGCCAATGTTAGAAACTCTTTCCTGAGTGGGGAATTTAAAAGAGGCAATAATGTTGATGATGATGATTTTTCCTCCAAGTGGCCGATTTTCCAAAGATAGATAAATATTTTCCTCCAAATTGAAGATTTTTCAAAGGCACTAAGCATGGCGATGAAGATTTTCCATCAAGTGGGGATTTTAAAATGAGTGAAGATGATTATGCCAATGGTGGACACTCTCTCTTTTTCGAGTGGGGAATTTAAAGGTAACATTGTTGATGATGATTTTTTTTTCCTCCAAGTGAATATTTACAAGGTGTCGGTGGCGATGATGAAAATTTTCCTCAAATTGAGGATTTTCAAGGAAATCATGAGGATCATGAAGAATTTCCCTCAAGTGGGAATTTTAAAAGTAGTGAAAACGATTATGTGTTGGTGGAATATTTTTTTTTTTTTTTTCCTAGGTAGGCAATTTAAAGGCACCAGTAATTTGATGATGATATTTTCCCTCCAATTGAATATTTTAGAGGCATTGATGATGGTGTTGTTGATGATGAGAACATTCTTGTAAGAAGAGTTTAATGGAATTTTTAGTCTTAAGGGTGATGATGATTTTCCTTGAAGTGAATATTTTCATGGAAGATCAATGATATTGGTGAGGATGGTAATCGTTTTTCTAGTGAGTTTGATATTCCTCTTATCAATGTGATTATCAATGAATATGATGATGGACCTAGGAATGAATATCATGTTCTCATTCATTCGGTACCAACAAATCAAGGTGATTGCCATTCTCTTGTTTGGTCTCCTGACAATGTTTTTCTTGATATTCCTTCTAGTGATGAGAAATTCCTTCTAGTGAGGATGATGAAATAGTGGAGACATTGAAAAGAAACATTGTGTGTAACATCCCCAAAAATAAATTATTTTAAGTTTTGAAATTACTTAGAAATTTATTTCCATTTTGAGTAAATTCGAAGTGAAGAATTATTGCCATTTATGGAAATTTCGAATTTCGAATTTGGATGGTGTAATTTATGATTATGACTGTTGGGGAAATATCTAATTTGATCCAACTAAATATTTGACTATGACACTTTTAAGAAACAAATAATTTTATAATTATTGTTGATGAAAAATCTCGATTCATCAGGTTAAAATCAACTGACCAGCGACTCCATGAGTCAGGAACATGTGGAACTACCTCAGGGATGAATGTTACAAGTGGAAAGTCAAGAATTTGGCCACTAACAGCCCTGAAAATCGGGGATTTGGAAAGCTGCAAAATTCCCAAGGGAAAAGACCTAGGCACAATTTCTTTTGGATGTATAACATGGGAGGAGGCAGGACGTTGCCTGGTATGTTGGGGAAATAATTATCTTGTTAGTATGAACACTTCTTTCTGAGTGTGTGAGGCAAGGAGAGAAGTTGTTGAAACTGAAGGACTCTTGTTGAGGAGGAGTTCTGGAGTTCTCCCCTCATGGATTCATAGTCAGGATAAGGGGTGAACGAGGACAAATAGGAGTAGTTGTTATGTTCTAAGTTTGGGAGGAACTTAGTTTGTTCCATTTGTTGTTCGACAATTGTTCAGATATTTCTATCTACTCCTTCTCTGGTCAAATGTTATTTGAATTATTGGTTGATAGAATGCATCCATTTAAATATGGATGAATTGTTCATTTTATTAAAATTTGATGGAATGAGATGTAATGTAGGATAAACCTTTACATTTTAGCGGTAGGTATTGAGAAAAAATTTCTATGTATCTTGGCTGGGAATGGAATTTAATTATGGAAAAATATTAGGAAATACATTTGTGTTAAATAGAATATCATTTTAAATACCCAAATTAGATACTGTGTAGAAATCCCTACCAAATATGTGTTTCATATACATCTAGATATTCAGTTTTGTAAGTGAACTTTAGACTGTGCAAACACTAAAGGAATTTTGAAACTAAATCTAGGCTTCACATATGTGTGTGTGTGTGATATTACAAACATATCTTTGTAGGTTATCTCTTTAATTCTCGACAAATTGTTCTATTGATTTATATATTGTTGGAATAAAGAGTAAAATATAATATAATCCCTTATGGTTCATTGTACTCTGTGAGTAAAAATATTCTTGAAGTAAACTTGAAAGCATAGATTTATACATACATATATATTATTATAGGCAAAATACACAGGTTGTAATAAATAATAAATATGGGATGATGAGGCTGTGCAAATATCACTTAAGACTAGAAATGATTTCATACAATAGGAATTAACTATATATATATATATATATATATATGTATATATATATATATATATATATATATATATATATATATGTATATATGTATATAATAATAATATATATGTATATGTATGTATATGTATATATGTATATATATGTATATATGTATGTATATATATATATGTATATATGTATGTGTATGTATGTATATATGTATGTATGTATGTAGCAATATGTATGTAATAATATGTGTATATATATATATATATGTATGTAATAATATGTATGTATGTATGTATATGTATGTATGTATATATATATATGTGTATGTGTATGTATACATATGTAAGCAATGTGTGTGTGTATGTATGTATGTGTGTAATGTATGTAACAACAATATATATGTATGTATATGTGTATATACATAATAACTGTATGTCATATGTGTATGTGTGTGTATATGTATGTATATATGTATGTATGTATGTATATGTATGTATGTGTATGTATATATGTATGTGTATATGTATATGTATGGTTAATTCCTATTTGTGTAATCATTCTAGTCTTAAGTGATATTTTACTGACATCATCATCTCAGCTGTGTTGTCCACAACATAATAATCAAAGTGGAAATATATTATAGTCATATGGTTTCATTTGTACTCTGTGGTGAAAATATTCTTGAAGTAGGCAGAGAAGCATAGATTTGTATGTATTTATTATGAGCCAGTGAGTAAAAATATTCTTGAAGTAAACTTGAAAGCATAGATTTATACATACATATATATTATTATAGGCAAAATACACAGGTTGTAATAAATAATAAATATAGGATGATGAGGCTGTGCAAAATATCACTTAAGACTAGAAATGATTTCATACAATAGGAATTAACTATATATATATATATATATATATATATATATATAGTTTATTGTACTAAATTCTCATACCCCTCTAAATACCCATTGTGTGCATTTCACGAGATGCCAATGAAATAGAGGAAAGTGAATAGTTCAAATAGCCACAAACGAAGTTCTGAAATAAAATAATACAGGAGCACAAAACTAAATGTATTGAAGGACATACATTTTGGAACCATATAATTTGATATGCATATACATATTTTGGTGATAGTCTAAAATTGCTATCCATTGCAGAATTCTATGTATAATATACCTAATATACCGAAACAAGGAATTGAGCGATTGAGTTACCATCTAAGTCAATTGTACAATTATGAACAATGGTATAATCTTGTTCATTACATCCTATTCATTTCTATTACACAGAAGCAAAGATTTGGCCCTTATGCCCTTTCTTTAAACTAAATATACAGATAACCAACAGTCATAGAAGTCTTGTTCTTCTGCCCAAGACAACTGTATTCTAACATAGAATCAGTTCACATAATAGAACCTAGATTAATATTTTAAGCACTGTATTTAGAACCCGAGTACCTTTTACACGGGACACAGGCATGAATTGAGAGACTTCAGACATGAACAATCCTGCGAGAAAACTAAGAAAACATTAATGAGTAAATAGAAGTAAACAAAATTTTGAATGACGAACCTAGATTAAATTTCAGGATAAATTCTATGCTACTGAAATGTCATAGACATGATTCCTAACATCACTTAACTTATGATTTGGACCTCTTGTTCCATATGTGTAGTTGAAGAAGTCATCCACAGACTGGAAGGGAGAAGTGGGCCAAGGTCGACCTGATGGGTACCTTCGCAAAAACTAGGGGTCCCATCATTACATCACAATAAACAATTCTTTAACCATAATACCAGAAAGAAATAAAAGAAGCTTTTGAAAATTAAAATGATCAAGAATATACAGAACAAATATGTAGTCCATAAATTTATACAGATGCAGTTCACCAATAATAGCCATGAGACTTCACCCTTACCACGGTAATAAAATGTAAGCTACAGGCCGACGGTAAAAGATAACAAGGTCTTAGCAGGGATTGGGGTGCCTAAAAACCCTGTTTGTTTTCCTTCTTATAAAGACAAGACGGGTTTATATATATATTCTAATGACCACATTTTTCCGAATAAAGTGTAGGGTAAATTCTCCTAGGAATTTATTAAAGCTCTGAAAGAATAATAACGCATAGCGAGAACCATCACCGTATGATTAAACGTGTTTAGCCACGATTAACGCAAACCCTGAATGAATCCAAATCCTGTACAATGATAAAGAAAAACCTACCTCAACCTATAGTGCTGAATTACGGTTTGTAACCCAAGAATGCTATATTCTTTACGGTAAGACCAGGAGTGGAAACTTAAGGAGTTAACACAAATCAACAGTACAAATAAAAGGAATACGATCCGTACCTATAGAAAATACAGTAGGATTTTGATCATTTAAAAAATGAGTATTAAAAAATGAGGATCGAATCCGGCCTCTACAAAGAAACCTCGCAAAATAGATACGAGCCATTATAGAACTATTGGAAATATCGTTACCCTACAAGAGTATTCTATGTGGAAACACTTAGGGTCAAAGAACAAATATCCGGCTACATATCAGAAAGAGGCTGGGCAATTTATGAATTAGCAGAACTCGAAAACAATTGATACTGCCTCTAATACAATAACTTAAACTCCTACATAAAAGACATTATATAACAAATGTCTCTTGGAGAACGAATGACCCCCTTAACAAAAGAGTTAAAACTGCTACCCAACACCAT
>SNQJ01S0112551.1:0-28572 GCA_010110895.2 Picea sitchensis
CCCCTTTTGATAACAAGCCCATGGATTTCCATACCTTTTTGGAGTGCCGATAGTTTAGCACATGCCTTAAGTACAATGGGAAATGTGGTATTATTTGGCTCTGTGCCTGCAAATTTGATTCTGTAATAGAGTTCAATGGCTTCATCATGATGTTCATGCATGGCATAACCTCTCGTCATCACATTCCATAGAAGATCCTTCCTAGGTTTTGATAATATGTCAAAGAATAGTCTCGTGTCTGCCATAGATCCGTGCGTGGCATACATGCTCACAAGCAAGATACATATGGAAACTCTTTGGTCAAAATCGGTTACGAGCATGTGGCCATGTATTTGGTTTCCCTTCGAGAGTGGTTTCATATTGGCATAATGTTGCAAGAGAGAAACGTAAATATTTGAAACTGTAACATCCCGCTCTTGCGCACTTACCAAACTTATTCTTTGAGGACACTTGCTCGCAAGTGATCTGGATTTATATGATGATAAAACTTTTTTTCTGATAAGGTTGCGTTAAGTTATATGACATGATGTTTTTACTACTTTGATGTAGACAGGTGCATGTGGCCATGTATTTGGTTTCCCTTCGAGAGTGGTTTCATATTGGCATAATGTTGCAAGAGAGAAACGTAGTCATTTGAACCGTGAACATCCCGCCTTGCGCATTCTACTAAACTTATTCTTTGATGACACTTTCTCGCAATTGATCTTGATTTATATGATGATAAACTTTTTCCGATAAGGTTGCGCGGTTATATGACATGATGTTTTTACTACTTTGATGTAGACAGTGCCACACTCACGCTTGGAGTGCGGTAGTTTCGACCCGAGGGGATGCAGAGATTGGAACTCCCTGACTCCGGATTGAGTCAGGAGTGGGCATTTAGTTGTTTTCATTTATGATGATATTGTTTCGCTTTGATGATATACTATTGATTATATGGATATGTTGTTGACATGATCCTACATGATGGTTGATGATGCAGAATGACGATAGCTTGCCAACCGCGCTCACATATGGAGTAAAGGGGCTTCACAATAATTTGAGATCCGTGAGATTGAGGGAGAGGTGCGGGATGCGTCGCCACAAAATTTTACCAGCACCTCACCGGGTTCGAACAGGTTAACGATTACCCAGTTCGAGGAGACCGGCGCTCGAGGGCGATCGGGCGACACGCCACGATGATTCTGCGGCCGCAATAAGGCGGGTCCCATTCCTTAGGAGCCCTTGGTCTCCCACAAGACTCACCTCGTATGGAGTGTTGACCTGTGGGTTTTAGAGTCTACTAATCCACAACCAAATGTAGTGGCACCTTTGAGCATCGCGGGCGGTAACCCCGGCGGGCAATCGCACGTCGTACAAAGTATTGCAAGTCAGCGAAGTGGCACCCTTGGAGCATCGGTGCATCCCGAAGGGCACGTAGTGCGATGATCGAAGCAATCATACAGTGGCACCCTTTGAGCACGTAGTACATCCTCGGGCGGGGACGTCAGCTTGGATGATGATGTGATGTGACCAGCTTAGGGACGCAATCATGAGACCTTAGCACATGATGATTCCTAAAACGACCCCCACTAATTTGTCTCCTTGTTCAAATCAACCTAGAATAAACATCCCTAAAATAGACTTGATTGGCCCCAAGAAAGATCCTCCAAAAAAAACCTAGGACCCAAGCTAACACCCACCTGGGGAGTTTGATTGAAGACCTCTAAAAAAGTAAATAGGGTAAAAACAATGAGGGGGTAAATTTAATCTAAACCCATGGTGTTTAATTTATAAAGGAGACTTAAAATTTTAAAAAAAAGAGGGGAGTATAAAAAAAAAGAAGGATTTAAATAAATAATAAATAATTCATAAAATAAAATTGTTGTCTCTATTAAAAAGAATTTTAAAAGAATTTGTCCTTTAGGATTTAACAAAAATTTCATTTTATTGGCTAATAGATAAAATGGGAAGAGGGAATAGAAGAAGAAAAGCAACAAATAAATAATATAAACCAAAATTTTGGAAACATAAATTAAAAGGAAACTTAGATTTTGAAGTAAGGGACTCTTGTGGTGCTTAAAAAGTATCTTCATTTAAGTATTTACTAATTTCAGAAACATCATTTGGGGAAAGAGAATAAAAGCAAAGTGAGGGAATCTAGGAACCCTAGGGAGAGATTTATGAGATTTTGGGGTGTGAGGGGAAATTTAGATTTTTTAATTAATAAACGTAAATTAAATTATTGAGAACCCTAGGGATGAGCTTGTGACTTGGACGATGGAGATTGTTCAACAGGATTTTCATTAAAAATTAATTAATTACCACTAAGAAAGTAGGTGAGTCCTCATTGGCTATAAAAAGAAAGGGAAAGGAGGGATGAAGGGGATGATCGGTGAGCATAACGTTAAGCTGCCGAAATTGTGACTTGACTAAATTCTTGTGGGGAGTTGGGATTTCCAACTCGAAAGGGAGTGGTAGATTGACCTTACATGGCACGTTGGGAGATAGATTTCTCTCTAGGTTTTGTGTGCGTGGACCCTTTTTGGCTCGGGGGCTAAGGGGGAAGAAGAGCACCCTAGCGCTTATCGGAGGTACCGGTGAGCATTCAGTTGGCTTGTTTCTGGAGCGGTAAGTGATACGGACGCTGCACGGAGCTGGATGTCCATACAGTGGCTAAGGTGGCTGAGGTTAATTTCGCGTAACCGCTTAAAAAGGATTAGTGTTAAATGTTTCTTAGTGTCTTGCTGAAAAGCTTGTTCCTGGCAATTTTGTTTTATAATGGTTAGAGTTTAAATGTATCTGGCGATTCACCTGTATTAATGGTCACAAAAAGGGGTTTCCTGAATCGCATTGACAAAATTTTAGGACCAAATCCCCTTTATGACTAAAATTCTTCTGTATCCATTCTTGAAAATTTTGACGAAAACTCTGTTTAAGGTTTCCCGCTAAATTTCTGTTCAGCCGTAATAAAGTTATAATTTAAACTTCAATAAAATTTCATGTTAACCGGCATTCTCTACCACCTCCTTTCGCCTTCGCCTGGTGTGTCCATCGGCCGTCTTAGCTACTACCCTGGATCGAATTAGGGTAGGAACCCCCGCCTCTGTCCAGTGAAATCATTACAGAGTCCATTGTTGCCCTTGAGGATCCGCTAAAGGATGCGTCGCAAGAAGGATCGGATCCCTGAGAAACGAAACCCTCGAGACCAAGTGGTGAAGCCAATAGCTACCACGGAATAGAGTTTTCCTTCTATGATTTTAATCGGCTCTTGATTCTGATCGCTATCGAAGTTTTGCTGTATCGCACTCAATGCTGAACCCTAAGGATGGATAAGGAACTAGCGAGATTTATTCGATCACCGGTGTTGAGCTACCGCTGATCAATCCGCATTTTGTTAATTTCGCTGCCTCGCATAGTTGGCCCTCCCTCGAATTTCACCTAAATTTCGCTTGAGACGGTTCTGGCATTTGTTTAGAGGGTTCCGCTATAGCGGTTTCCATTTCCCGCGGATGGTTCTTAATTGACTGTAACGTTGTTCCTTCTAGCAACAACGAATTTTTCTGCTACAGTAGCCTTACTCACCCTCAGTGCTCTCTGTAACACTCACCTTGCACCTGCATAAATACCTTTAATACATTACTTCCCTTAGCAAGCTGTGCCTCGGTAAAGAAAATTATTATGCCCCTGTCAGAAGGGTTCGGACTGAGCTGCTTCCGGCACCGTTTGCGCGCATTATATTTCCTTCGAGTGTTAGCCCCAGGGTATCCATCGCACCGCCACCGCCTCCTCGCTTTTCCTCGCCCCTCGAATTCTTCGGCCGCCTAGACAGCTCCACCAAATCTAGCGGGATTGGTCCTCTGACTTGAGCAATAATGGTAGAAACTCCACGCATTATGTCACAGGTTCGACTGACAGCAGGGTCATTGAGAAGGGAAGAATCAACGACGGTGTTTTAAAACCCTCCAATGTTTACGTGTGGTAAGTCGCTAATTTGAAACAGTGCTCAAATAGCAATTCCCTATCGCTAATCAATGATCGATTAAATCTGGGAACGCGCTCTTGGACTTATATACAGCGTGGGTCAATTATGGTCACTTTATTTTTGGTTGTCTATACATTGTATACCGTTTATCCCTGATACTAATCCGTGATGAGAACCCTGCTCCTGCGTCCTGCCCTTCCGCCATCATTTACAACAGTAATAATCTGGAACGTGCCTGGTAGTTTTGTTCAGCACTGACGACCTTTTCATTGGAATAATATAGCTGTTCAATTTGATCTGGAAAGTTTAAATTGATTAATTGTTGCATGTCAGTCGATGTCATTGCCGTCTAATTGATCTGAAAAGTTAATTGGTTGAATTGTTGCACGTCAGTATTGTCTAAATTAATATATCGCTGCATTCATTGGTCAAATTTTATAGCTGTCAGTAATTATCTAAAATGTTCTGATCGCTGCCTTTTTTGTCTAAATTAGCGCACCCATATATATATCTCGTCATTTAAGAATGATTTTGTTTTCAAAACATTTGGTACTTTAACATATGACGTGGGTGTACAACGCTCCATGACGGTATAATTAATCTGATCCCGTAAATATTTTGGTCATTTATAATCATGCTCTCTATTGAGGTTACTCGGTAATTCTTAAATCATGCTAGATATAAGGACGCATTATAACAATTAACTAATACCCCTGTAGATATTCCGACCCCTTTAAAAATAAATAAAATTTAATTAAATCATTGACATATAACAAATTTATATGACGAATGGACAATCCAACAGTTTGATATCAACTTTAATAATTTTATATTATATTTTTAAATTGGACCTTTATGATACTATTTTAATATGAGGTTAGGTTGCGATTTACCAGGTCCTTTTGCCTATAATGTGAGGTTATAATTCAAATGTTAAGCCTTGTCATATTGTCAATATGATGTCCATTATTTGTTAATTGTTGTTAATATCTTAGTAATATATTGTTAAAAGAAAATGGTTAATATGGTGTCGATAGTAGCGTTGAAGTTTTCATTGAAGTTACTTGTAATTGATGTATAAATTTAATTTGTAATTTATCAAGTTATGTTATTCACATCGACCTTCGGGACTGTTTAAATTGATATGATGTCATTCGTACCTTCGATTGGGATATTTTAGAGGGGATATTTAACTAGCCCTAATTGGGGTTCCTTTTAAGAAAAGAAAACTGTTTTAAATGAGGTCATATCTTGTCATTTAAATAGGATATTTTAATTATGTAATTCCTTATGATGATAATTTAGTTTAGGGAAGGGTGAATGTTATGTATACCTTTATCATAGAGATTGTTTATTGAATTTCCTAGTTGTAATGCTTGATTTAGGAATTTGTATTATCCTTACTTTATAAGCGAGATTGCAAATGGGTGCTAAAGAGTATGGTTTTCCCTTGTCTGTATTATTGGAGTTTAGAAAAGGAATGCGAGGGTTTCTTAGTATGGCATTAATGAAAGCTCATGATGTTGATAAATTCAGCCTGAATTAACGCCTCGGGTTTCGCAGACAATCACCTTAACTGGAGTTAAATGGGTTGAGAGATTATTGAGTCCTGACTTTGGCTAACCTGGGCATCCGTAGTCGGTCCTTCCGCAGGCGCATTGTTCTTCTTATCCTTGTCGTGTTTGGTTGTGATCGGGCAATAAGTGGGTCCGGTTGTTGTCTGGAGGGGGATGTAGACACTTCCACGCTCCGCCACCGACCTCTAATGGTTAAAGACGATGGGAAACCGGGTTTGAGCATTTATGAATTGAGGTCCTAACCTTGCAGGTGTAGGACGGCTGGGCTACTGTTTTAGCAGCCGGCCATTATTGTTTCCAAGGATCATCTTTTTGCCTGTGGTTGCGTGTCATGCGTCATGGTCATAATCTTATGTTCACTCTCGGCTAAGGGTCAGGACACGACAAAGGCGACGCAGTAGGGTCGAGTAGGATCAGAATGCCTCCCTTGTACACGCTATTTATTAATAATTTCTAAAACACACAAAAAAAAAAAAAAAAAATTGCACTTAACACTAGAATGATTGTTCTGTGAATTGAGTTATCAGCATGAAACTTAATAGGAATACCGTTGTCTATCATCTATGTATGTCTCCTTGAATATGTATTCCTTGTATAGAGTGTTGAGTTCTTTTGAGTCCCAATCTGGGTGTTATGTGGTTTGTCTACTAAAATCAAAGGGCAGCAATGGACCATACTATTTCGCATCTTGAAGAATCGAACACTTCTTGATGTAATGTATGAAATTGTAAATCGTGGGATGATGCCATTGATAGATTGCAATGAATTTGAGCGTAAATTACAGGAAAATTTTGCTATACTCTACCACCGTGACCGCTAGGGAGAGGGACGATTCTACCGAGAAGAATCCCCAACAGCAAAATGCTCGAAAGCAACATGGCTACCATTTTTTTAGTTATTCTATAGGTTTCACTATTGTGTTATATTAGCATGGAAGTGTGTTGCCATTATTTATGTTATTCCCCATGTTTCTATATTAAGCTATATTAGTAAGTGTAATTGTAATTCCATGCTGTATCTCAAACTCCCTTTGACTTTGAAAGTAAATTAAACTTATATTCATTAATTCAAATGGATTTTCGAAAATCAAACTTCTACTTTGATGGTGAAACTAAATTATTATTAATTTTAGGGATAAGTAGATTATCATCACATGGCTAAAAACATATAAAAGTGAATGTACTTTCTCCTTTGAAAATCGAACTAACTTTGATGGTGAAATTAAATTACTACACCTTAGGGATATCTAGATTCTCATTACATGGCTAAAAATATATAAAAGAGAATGGACATTCCTTTGAAAATCTAACTTACTTTGATGGTGAAATTAAATTATTACACTTAAGGACAAGTAGATTGCTAAAAATATATGTGGTGAAATTAAATTATTATTAATATTGTGTATAGGTAAATTCTCATTACACTAATAAAATTATATCAAACAAAATGCTACATGATTTTAAAAGAAATTTATATAATGAAATAATAAAACAAATAAAAAATATGAAAAGATACTAGATATGCAAAAAAGAAAAAATTATATAATAAAGTAATTAAAAGAAATAAAAAAATAAAAACAAGAAAAATACAAGAAAACATTACATATCATTTTCTTTCATTTCTACATAAGAGGAGGGAACAAAGAGTTTCAAATGAGTCATCTTGCATTAGTACCTATTAATGAAGTGCAAAACCAGAATTGAGATGAAAAAGTGCACCAAGACACCCAAACATCAATTAAAAAAGAAGTTGACAAACCATCTAAAAAGGGAACATTAGTACATATTACCAATTAAGAAAAAGTATTTAATGAAATATTTTACCAATAAAGAAAAAGTAGCTTAATGAACACATATTTACCAATAAAGAAAAAAGCAGTTGAAACGATTCAAAAGAGAACTTTAACTTAAATTAATGTGACATTTGGGTAGGACAAGTGTAGATAATGTTAAAAAAAATAAAAAATAGATTTCACATGTAAGTAACTTTAACAAATAAAGATTAAATTAATAAAAAATCAAAATAATTTTTATATTTATTTTAATAATTCTATAAATAGGAAAAACTAGTTAATTGTAAGAAATCGAGGTTATGGGTTAAGTTTTCTTGGGTTGGTTGCAAGGTTGAAAAAGTTGATGGTTTGTCGAAAAAAAAATGATTTGATGGAAAAAGCTCCTCGGGCCAACAATTTATCCATCAAATTTTATCTCTGATTAGTTGTCTTTATAAATATTATTATGGATTGGTTTTATTTTTCTATATCATTTCAAATTTCAAATAAAAAGCAAAATATTTGAAGTATTTCCCAATATATATTTCCATTTAAAAATTATAATTAAAAAGATTAAAACAAATTAAAAAGTAAAATAAAACTCTAATCCAATAATCTAGAAAATAGATATTGTTAAAGTAGAGAACCCAAAATTAAAATAAAATATTAAAAAAAATAACACGTAATCATGTGTTAATGTAGGATTGTCATGTTTTATTTTTAGTCGAGAGGGTTCCTTGCTCAACAACTATTTTTCAAAATGCATGGTCCTGGCTGGTCTCAACCCCTGCACGGTTTTAGAAGGAGACACTGGACGAAAGTGCCCGAGGAGGATATTCCAACAACTTGGCCATATAACCATCCTCCTCTACCTCGACTCAGCTTCCACCAGAACTCTGCACATCTAGGGGCATAGATTTTTTATTTGAAGTTGGAATCGCAACATCTCTTGTAGAGTGACCGCACTCGTGGAGAAGATCATGCTTCAACGAAACCGGAAATACTCATCTACTCACGGTTGGCTTACTCACCACTGCTCCATGCCGGAATCTGCTCATTAATACTTTTCATTGTCTCTTGTTCATTTATGTTTCCCATGTGTATTTATGTTGGTAGTTGGTGTGCACCAACATTCATCAATTTCACGTTACCCGCGAACACGAAAGTAAAGCTTTTATGCTGTAACTTGGAAATCAGCTTTGAGTAGAGTCAATATATTTCAATTTTAAAGGTTGCCGTTGGTTTAACTTTTTATTTTAATGGTAGCCAAGTTAAAATTTAATTCTAAAAAGTATTTTGAAAACAATTATATTAAAAATAAATGTAAAACAAGTTGTGATTTGAATGCGACTCTTTTTTTTTTTTTCTTCCTCGTGGTAGGGATCAATAATAAGTTATTAAGTAATTCCTTCAATCCAAAAGCCATTAGGATAAACATTAAAAGACTAGAGTATTATTTCTTGAATATTTCAAACAAACACCTAATGTATGATATAATCTACATTTCAATGAAACAAATGTTGTGTCTAACCTAGTCAAGATGAGTACAAACATTAGTAATAATTATAAAATACTTTCCAAAAATTCAAAAGTTTATATGCACAAATCAATTTAGTAAGACTTGTCAATCTAAATATATAGTAAAAATCCAAAGATATGTGGTTTCATAAATGTATTCTAAAATATTTTATAACTGGAATCTCAACCAGAGATTTGTGTCCCCAGATCCATTTAAGTTAGCCATATTTGATATATCATTAATAGTGTTTTGATTCATGAGGGTTTGATATCTACTTTTGAGGTTGGTGAACTATTCATTAAAAGTTATAGTTGTTAAAAATATGAAATTATGTTGTGAAATTTTTCTCACTATCTTACTGTACATATCACTAAGACAACATAAATTGATCTATAATTTTCAAGGAAAGCCTTCCCATTCCTCATGTCACAAATGCAGATCTTCCTAAAAATATTATTCTAAAACTAGATACCAATATACATTATTGGAAAAAAATAATTGTTAACATTTGAACTAATATAAGACCAATTGCTTAGGAAGGCCTCTTTATTTTAAATACGAGATTAAAGATAAAAAACCAAGAACTATAGGTGTACTGCTGTATGCATATCATATATTTAATAATCATAAGTATACTAATATATTCTCATTATTAAATATATGTCTACTATTAAAATCCTTAATCATAGGTGTACACATGTATATCGATGGAATGTTAATGTTAAAATAAGAAAATGGTAAAATAAACTTTGCTAAAATAAGAAAATAGGGTATACAATTTATAATGCGACACATATACCGCTTTACTTTAAACATCGATGAACAAAACATGTTTCGATTACGTAAAACCTTACTGGTTTAATTAACCCAAAGAGCATGGCTACCAAAAACATGTTTCCATTACGTAAAAATCTTCTCCTACAGTTGAAAAGCTCTCCTCTCCCACATTACCACATTATTTAAAGGCATAGGTTATCCATTCTACATAATGAAGTACGATGGATTGTATCCGACACCGAAACCCCATCCCGCAGAACGCCATTGCCCCATTCCCCATCCCACAATAATCTATAGTTGGAACGCGTCACTGCAATTCTCCTCCCGCACCCTCCTTCCCTCTTCAAATGCCCATATTGGACCCGGCCAGGGCTCCCCATCATAGAGTCCTCGCCTCGCCTCATAATATGTTTCCTCGAGGGATTTTTCTTTCTCGGGGATTCCATGTATTAGACTCGTCCAAGTATGGCAGTACCACCAACTTACGCTCAAACTCAGTGCAATCTATCAATGGCAGCATCCCACGATTGACAATCTTATACATTACATCAAGAAGGGTTCCATTCTTCAAGGTACCAAAACCAATACGGTCCACTGCTTGCCCTTTGATTTTAGCGCGCTTGTGAGAATGAATGCCACGCACTGATCTATGACGGACATGAGACTAGTCTTTGATAAATTATCCAAACCTAGGAAGGCTCTTCTATGGAATGTAATGACGAGAGGTTATGCCATGATGGACCTCGTGAGGAAGCCATTGAACTTTATTACCAAATGAAAGTTGCAAGCACACAACCAAATAATATCACATTTCCCATTGTACTTAAACTATCGGCACTGAAAAAAGGTATGGAAATCCATGGATGTTATCAAAAGGGTTTTTGATTCCAATGTTTTTACTCTGACAACTCTTTTAACCATGTATGTGAAATGCAGTTGTATAGAGTTTGCATGCGAAGCATTTGACAAAATGTGCGAGAGAGATGTCGTCTCCCTGAACGCCCTGATTGCTGGATATTCTCAATGTGGAAGGGATGTTTAGGTTTCGAGTCTCTTTAAGGAAATGCAGTTGGTAGGCATGAACCCCACCTCAGTAAGTTTTGTAAATGTTCTTCCAGCATGTGCTCACATGGAAGTTGTGCGTGAAGGTCAAGAAATCCATGGTTGCACAATTAGAAGACGATTTGAATCTGAGGTTATAGAGGGGCGGTGCTCTCATACATATTTATACTGTGAGTGGAAATGGTTAGATTGCACATCGAGTGTTTGACAAAATATATCAGAGAATCCTTGTTTCTTGGAATGCTATGATTAAAGGATATACCAGGAACAATCTATGGGATGAAGTCCTTGCATTGTTTTGTCAAATGAAACAAGGTGCTATTAATACAAATAAGTTTACATCTCCATTGGTAATTTTATTGATTCTTAATTATATTCCAAATCTTCTTGTAGGTTGTTCAGTCGAATCTTACAATTTTTTTTCACTTTGCCTCGACTACTCTTGAGCTCCATAATTTTATCTTTTGTACTTTTTCTTTGATGCAAGAATTGGAAATTGATTATAGAAATCGACTATGAGAATTGCATTTCAAGATACCACATAGAATAAATTATGAGGACCTTAATGAATCAAATCCCCACCCAAAATCGAGGACATCAAAATAGGAAATGGCATGTTTTCCCCAAACCAACCCATCTCCTCATATTTGCAGCAACAAATCCTTAACTTCCATAAGATTATACCAACCATGTGTTCATGGGACTCTCTTTCTTGTGATTCAAATAAATACCCCTTTAACCAAAGAGAGGAAAAATACCAATAACATGGGAGAGGGGCATGGATTAGAGAATATAATTAATGAAGATTCCCATAATTTGCACAAGATATACTCATATGTGCATGGAGAGTACATGCTTTCTCAATAAGAACAAGGAAACATAAATAAGTCAATATTGTTGGAAATATTTGTAAGGGCATGGGCTAAAAGATAGTACTTCCAAAGGGGAAAGTGTCAATATCAAATCACCTATGTACCCCCTTTCCTCTTCCGCTCCTTGTGGTATCATAGTCCACTTATTGGCTACAAAACGTTTTAATTGGATATTATGCAATGCTTATTGCTAGTGCTTTTTGCATGATATCTTAGACATAATATCTTGGCCACTACTTGGGTGAAAGAGACATTTTACATTAATTAAATTATTGGCCTTGGGCTCCCACATTAGGAATCCATAAATGCACATTTACCCTATTTACACACAAAGTCATTTAACTCAATGGCATAGGTTAGTTCTTTGAGACATAAACCGTCGGAAATCACCATTTAACAATATCATGAATTGAGAGTTCAAAGTCGAGTTGTGCGTTTTCCAGAATCTAGAAAATTGTAGGAACTTACAATCAGCAGTAGCTTTATACACATGGTAGACTTCAAGGTGGGAAGAAAAATGGGGAAGAAGCTTTAAGCAGGGGAAATTGTGGCTCATATACATCGGATATGTATGAGACCACATGCCGTTAATGGGAGACCACATGTCTCTAGAAATTGTTTGATAAAGGGAAAGATTGGAGAGATTAATAAAATGCCAGCGGCTGACAAAATGTATTATTTTTCTTCATAGCGCTTTCCCTCCCCTCTCATGAGCCCATAGACCCCTTGTGCTTGCTTGCAATCTTTTGATGGCTTTAGCATTATATTTGTGTACTTGTTTACATCACAAAATACACCAATGTAGTGATGAGTCATTGTATCATAACATGCTAAAATCCAACATAAGCCCAAGCATCCAACCATGCCATTATTTTTTAATTCAAAAATACGGTGGTACATTATAGTGCAATGATATACACAATATGTGGTAAATTGACTGCTCTTGCTACTCGAGGGTCAAGTATCACTTTTTAACTCGTTCACATTCCTCTATTTATATCACGGAATCTTCTTGCAACACCAACGATAAATCTTATAAAACATACATTTTCCATTCCCAACTCATGACTGCATGGTGAAACAATTTCATGATGGTTGAGCGATCCTTTTCCCCATATTTAAATTTTGAAGTTATATTTGTGGAAACTTTGCAACCCTATCCATTTATATGCCCTCCATTTCATCTTTCCTTAAACTCCATTTAGTGCTTTGCAACATTGATCTATCCTAGTATGATTTTGGTTCATTTATCTCTTTATATTGTCGGTTGATCCCTATGTAATACAATTAATCTTTCTCGTCCAGTACTGTTCTTTTGCACAATTTCAGTACATCCCTTTTCATTCTTGTTCCAACTATCTTCTTAAGATGGTTTTCTACCTCCTTAATAGCAGCTGATATCAACTAATTCAAGTGCTACTGTTTGGCAAAAAATCCCAGCTAATTATGCTATCGTTGGAAGCAATTGAGAGCTGGCATATGATGTTGAGTCTTTTGATACTAGTTGAGATCCTTCATCTACCATTCTAGCGTGAATGCGTGGACACAAAACAACAATAAATTTGATGCCACGTGGTTTCATGCCTGCAAGCTGCATCTGCTTGAACAATGTGGAGCCTTCCTCACTAAGCCCATGAATGCCATAGCATGGAATCATTGTTGTCCAGGAAACCACATTTCTTTGAGACATTTTATTGAACACTCATTGTGCTATTTCAATGCTCCCAAATATTGCATACATGAATATAAGCATGTTCCCCGCAAAAGTATTGGAATATAGTCCACTCTTGATTACATAATTATGGATCTCCTTTCCTTTAGTAGCACATCTAGGCCATTTTATGCTTGGAGTGCACCCGCAATGATGATTAGATTAGGTTTCATGGATTCCAATTGCTTATGATTGAAGACATCCAAAGCCTCATCAGCATACCCATTCTGAGTATGACATGTAATCATTGCATTCAATGGGGCCCCATTATTTCTAGACAAAGAACACTTCCAACAAAGACATCAGATTCAAATCCACATCTAATTAGGTACACATGGATTTCCTTGCCCAATTGAAGAGCTGCTAAGTGAGAGCATGGAGGGAGAAAACTCACGAGGGTGAATACATTAGGCTTAAAACCTACGATTCCATCAAACGGAGGGTTCCAAAGCCTTATTAGCATGTTTGTATTGGGCATATTTTTCAATCATGGAATTTCATGAGATGTCATCTGTGTAAGGAATTTTCTTAAATACTTGGTATGCATCCTCTATGCTACTGCATTATGCATACATGTCTATGGGGGCAATTTCCACAATAGCATCCAAATCAAATATACCTCAATTATGTAACCATGGATTTCCTTCCCACATGTTCCAAATGCAATAGTATTTCACATGACTTTATTACCAATGGAGATTTAAACTTATCTGTATTAATGGCACCTTGTTTCATTTGACAAAGCAATGCAAGGACTTCATCCATAGATTGTTCACGACATATCCTTTAATAATAACATTCCACGAGACAAGGATTCTATGATATATTTTCTCAAACGCAGGCGTCCAATCTCCTAGCATTTCCACTCACATTATAAATATCTATGAGAGCGCCTCCGCTCTATAACCTCATATTCAAATCATCTTCTAATTGCGCACCCATCGATTTGTTGACCTTCACGCACAACTTCCATGTGTGCACATGCTGGAAGAACATTTAGAAAACTTACTGAGGTGGGGTTCTTGCCTACCAACTGCATTTCCTTCAAGAGACTCAAAGCCTCAACATCCCTTCCATTGGAGCATATCGACAATCGGGGCATTCCAGGAGATGACATCTCTCTTACACATTTGTCGTATGCCGCGTACGAGCTCTATACAGCTTCATTTCCAATACATGGTTAAAGAGTTGTCCTAGTAAAAAACATTGGAATCAGGAAATTGCTTTGATACCGGGCCCATGGTTTTCCATACCTTTTTGGAGTGAGATAGTTTAGCACATGCCTTAAGTACAATGGGGAATGTGATATTATTTGGCTCTGTGCCTGCAGATTTGATTCTGTAATAGAGTTCAATGGCTTCCTCATGATTTCCATGCATGGCATAACCTCCCATCATCACATTCCATAGAAGGGAGACCTTCCCTAGGTTTTGATAATATGTCAAAGAATAGTCTCGTGTCCACCATAGATCCGTTCGTGGCATACATGCTCACAAGCAAGATACATGTGGAAACTCTCTGGTCAAAATTGGTTACGAGCATGTTGCCATGGATCTGCTTTCCCTTCGCGAGTGCTTTCATATTGGCATAATACTGCAAGAGAGAAACGTAAATATTAGAAGCAGATAGAATCTTGTTGTCTATCATTTGCGATGTCTCCTTGAATATGTATGCCTTGCATAGAGTGTTGAGTTCTTTTGAATCTCAATCTGGATGTTATGTGGGTTGCCTGCTAAAATCAAAGGGCAAGTAATGGACCATATTGGTTTCATTACCTTGAAGAATCGAACACTTCTTGATGTAATGTATGCAATTGTAAATCATGGGATGATGCCATTTATAGATTGCACTGAATTTGAGCTTAAATTGGTGGTACTTGCTATAATTTGACGTCACTCGCATCGCTAGGTAGAGGATGATTCTAATGAGAAGAATCCCCGACGAAGAAAAATGCTCGAGCAACATATGAGAGCAATGGTGAGGACTACTTTGATGAGGGCAACAAGCAGGTCCAAGAAGAACTTAATTTGAAGAGTGATGGGAGACTAGCGAAGAAGAGTGGGACTATGACCATTGAATGCCCAAGGGGGCGATCCGATATAGGTGTCACAAGATGGGCGAACGAGAACTAATGGCGTTCACAGGTTGAACTGCCAGGTCAGGATACATCCCATGAGACTCCATTTAAAATTAGAATGGATATCTCCTACACCTTTAAATAATGTGGGAGATGAGAGCATTTCAATTACAGGAGAAGAAATAACAAGCAAGTGGCACCTGAAAATGTGATTTTAGGTGGTGAGGTTGCCCAAATCGACTTTTCAAAGAAAATCTCAAAAGAATTCGAATATATCTTCCATTCTGTCTAAATTCCAATATACCTACTATTATATCTAGATGTGAGAAATTGAAAGCGATGCATTTTAAAATGAAAATTATTCATTTCAATCCTTTTCAAAGCCAATCTCAAACACTCTAATATACTTTTTATTCCTTATTAGTCTGAGGAACAGAAAGCATTGCATTTTAAACAAAAGCGTCCGATAATTTCATTAATGCTTTAAAGTAGTTGAAAACGATGCATTTCAAAATGCAATTTAAGTTATTAATTCAATCCATAAATTAGGAAATAGATAATGAAAAAATCCCAAACACTTTCATTATACTTGTCATTCTTTATTATTGAGGCAGTCTAAATGTTATAGTTTTACTCTTTTTTAGGTACTATTTTCTGGAGTTTTGCTCAAAATTTAGTTAAAATATGAAATTTTCTAAAATTTTAGTGGTTGAAATTACATATTCTCAATGGGTGGGTTTTAGGAGGTTGAATCAATTTATACATGCAATGAAAAATTATGATTTAACCATCAGTCGTTCCTGAATTCCAATGACAACTATCCAAAAATAAAAATGTATAGCGTTTAAGCTAGACCTTCCTTAAGAAAAAAATTGAAAGCAATGCATTTTAAAATGAAAAACCTCAATTTCAGAAAACAATCCTTTTCAAAATGCAATTTAGTGATTACTTCAATCCATAACCTAAGAAATATATAATAGCATTGTATATTGTGGAGCAATCTTACCTAAGATACCTTAACCAGATGCGTAGCAATAACTACTACATCGCACAAGAGAACATACATACCTAAGCTTATATATATAAGAAATAAGCGGTCTTTTTAACAACAAAAAAGGCGTTGTCTAATTGTTCTAGGAAATGGTTGTCTAGTGGATTTCTAGGAAATGGTTTTTGTTGGAATGCGACGATATAAATTTACACGAATCACTATTTTTGGTTGTTCCAAATCCATTTCTGAATACAATAGATTCACCATCTTGGCGAAAAAATATTGGGCACTCGGATTATATAGAAATGTTTACCAAAATCTATGAATCTAACAATTTCTTGCGGTTCAAGCAAATGTCTCCACAAAAAATTGTCATTTCGTAGAAAGTTTAGCATTACCCCAAAATATAGGTATATACAAAATTTGTATATACTATATGACAAAAATATCATCATATGACACAACTATTACAAACTAGACTACTATACAATGGAAATGTCATCCATCGTTTGACCACAAGTATTATTGTTTTTCATTCAACTTTTGCCACTTATGAACCATATATTGTCAATGGCAAAATTAGGATCATGGTTGCTTGGTATCATACTACACATGAAAAATCTTCTCCTAGCATGTTGTGGGTGCCCAAATATTTTAATAATTTTATTTAAGTATTATTCTCATCCAATGAATCGTTAACATGGGCTTAAAGGGTGAGTAGCCACCTATTGTAGTGCTTATCCACCATATTCTCTTACTAATCGTTGGGATCTCCTGCGTTCTTTCCTTTTCTAGTATTAACATGTGTTTTATATATGCTATATTCTGTTTTATATATATTTTTGTTTTTTTATATCTAGTTCTTAGAGGTCATCTAGCTCCAAAAAGTATTAGGCTACATTATTTTTCCATTGGCTTAACACAAAGACAACTTCAGCATTTGCCTCTCTAAGTTTAAGCTTCTCTATCTACATCTAAATTTTTGATAATATATTTCGTAATTCAATTCTATCTACCTATAATTCTAATTTTTTGATAATATATTTTATAATTTATATGCAAGATATAGTTATCTAATTGTTTCTCTTACTATTTATCAATAAATTCTAACAATATCATATATACATTATATTAATTCAAATTAAAATGTTTAATAACAAAACATCGGTTCTGCGAAAGGCAATCCTTTGGGATTCAGCGTCATTCTTACAACTCCAGGTGACATGCCGGGCCTCAACACTCTCGGGTTATCGATGGGCCGCATAGACAGGGCTGCCGGATCTGCGATACCTCCCCATACCCATCCAAAGCCAGTTAAACGATCTTCGTACTGGAAGGGACATTGAACATGGGGTTCGTGGATACCAACAACAAACTCTTCTTTCATAAACTCGTGGTTGGCGATGTGTTCGTCTTCCCGAAGGGACCGTGCATTATCTCCAAAACATCGGAAGAAGACTGCATTTATTGTGAGCGCATTCAACGGTCAAAATCCGGGTGCTGTGATCGTTCCTTTGGCTACTTTCGCTTCAGCTCCGGCCATTCCCTCCGAAGTTCTAGACAAGGCGTTTGCCATCAGTGTGCAGTAAGTGAACAAGATCAGAAAGAGCCTTGGTGGCACCTGAATATGATAATTGCAACACTTTGCACCGCCAGTTTGTAGAATAACAAGATGTTTTTCGTTTAAGTAGCTCTTAATATATTTGCAAGATGCCGGATGGCACTGCGCCGAAAAAGCCAATAGGTTGAGGGCTATTGGAGTGCGAATACAAATAATACGTCAAATTGAGGCTCTTGAAAACTCGACGACGACCTTCAACGTCACCCTAAAACGACTCAAAGGGCAGTTAATCACTGTATGTAAGAAAACGACTGTTAATCCATCCTACTCTCTCTCCACCGTTGAAACAGAAGAAAAATCCATTCAATTCAATTAAGTGCAAAGAAATCCGAAGAAAAATCATCCAGATTTAAGATAAAGGGAGTTTCTTGTTGTATTTTTATCAGAAGAAAAATCATCAAGATTCTTGGGTCTGCCCGAATCTAGCTCGTGTTGTATTTGAGCCACATGTATCATGTTAGACCGTAGGATCAATTAAACTTTAGCCGTCGGATCTAGATGGTGTAAATCCATACCATTTTCATCGATGCGATTAGGTCGGTAGTTGGATTCGATTGTTGACCTAATGGCATGCTGGGTTTAGATCGTGAGTCGATCAATGCTTTCGTGTGACGATGGTCGGTCGGATCTGATTAGGAAATGAGTGGTGCCCACAGCCGGACTACCGGTCTGATCGGAAAGATGTGCATGTAAGCACGTTGGGCCGATTTAGATATGGGGCCCGGATTGTGTCGCGTGTCCAAAATCTAATGGTTCAAATCAATGTTGGAGAATTAGCGTGTCGAGAAACCAACGGCCCAAATATACGGCTATAAAAGGGCCACATTTAGACAATCCCTCACAGTCATGTGGTAAGCTCGAAGCATTTATGGACCTGCAAGGGTGTTGTTTTGGGAGGCTCTTACTTTGATATGCTTCTCCTCCAAACAACATTGATATGGAGGTTTATCGGTCTAATAGCTAATTATGGTTTGGTAGCCATGCTCTTTTTGGGCTAATTAAATGATGAGTTAAAATTAAATGGGTTATTAGCATTATCATAGTTAAAATTGTGATGTAATGGATTCAGGATGAACCACATGCTCAAAGGGTGCCACTCACTTCTTTCCGTTTAAGAATTTAATGCCGAGCTTTTAAGTTAGAATTTACAAAAGAGCTCAAATGTGTCATTTAAAGTTGCAATATATGAAAAAATTGGGTGTTTGTTTAATGATTTTTTTTGTTAGAAAGCGGACCATTGATTAACTTCTGAGTTTTCTTTCAAAGGAAATAGCCGAGCATTCGATGTTGGTAAAAGTGGTGTCATTGGTTGCTTCTGGTTTCTTCATTACATTAGAGCAGGTAAAAATGTAAATACATCAAACATTACATTGTTAGATTGATGGAGTGGAAAATTGTGCAAAACCTGACCAAACAAGCCTATCATGCCTTAGGACCAAAGAAAGCGATATTCACGCTGATGGAAACAAAATGATCGTGAAGATTATTGACATTGGCCCGTTATTTATGGACAATGGTGTCAATTACTAGTGGACACCTTTTGGCGTTCACCAACCAGAGTTTGTGGAACGTACTTCTTTGCTCTGATTTCTTTCAAAGTAAAGAAGGCAATGAAAAAACAAATGTAGATAAATACATTAAAGAAATCTTCTTCCAACCACTATGCACATTAAAGAAATCCACTTACGACCACTACGACCGATGTGTTAAGTAGATTGTCATATTTTATTTTTGTTGAGAGGGTTCACTTGCCTCAACAACTATTTTTTCAAATACGTGGTATGGATGGGTCTCAACCCTGGGCACGGGTTTTAGAAGGAGACACTGGGGTGAGTGCTTGAGAGGATATTCCATCAACTTGGCCGTGTAACGATCCTCCTCTACCTCATTTGCCCCACCAAAACTCTGCTTATCTAGGGGCATAGATTTTTTATTTGAAGTTGGAATCGCAACATCTTGTAGAGTACTGCACTCGGGGAGAGGATCATGCTTCAACGAGAACTGGAAATACCACTATCTACTACGGTTGGTGTACTACTCGGTTGCCCATGCTTGAATCATCGCTGCGCATTAATATTTTCATTGTCTTGTTCATTTCTTTGCCCATGTGTACTTATGATTTGGTAGTTGGTGTGCACCAATACTATCGACTCTAATGCTACCCGCAACACGGGCAAAAGCTTTTATGTGTTTCACTTGGAAATCAGTGTTTTGAGTAGAGCTAGGTCATATTTCAATTTAAAAGGTTATTGTTGGTTTAACTTTTTATTTTATGGTAATAAGTTATAATTTAATTCAAAATGCGTTTTAGAAACAATTATATTAAAAATAATTGTAAAACAAGTTATTGATTTGAAGGTGACTTTTTTTTTTTTCTTGGTGTAGGGATCAATACTAAAGCATATAATTCTTCAATCCAAAAGCTATTAGATAAATATTAATACACTAGGAGTATTGGCTTCTTTAATATTTTAAATAAACACCTAATGTATGATATAATCTACATTTCAATGAAACAATGTTGTGTCTAACCTAGTCAAGAGTACAAACATTAGTAATGCTATAAAATGCTTTCCAAAAATTCAAAAGTTTATATGCACAAATCAATTTAGTATTAAGACTTTTTGCAATCTAAATGCTCTGATGAAAATCCATTATGTGGTTTCATAAATGTATTCTAAAATGTTTTATAAGTTGGAATCTCAACTAGAGATTCATGTCCTTTTATGAGATCCATTTAATTTACTATTATTTGATATCATTAATAGTGTTTTGATTCATGAGGCTTTGATATCTACTTTTGAGGTTGGTGAACTATTCATAAAAGTTATAGTTGTTAAAAATATGAAATTATGCTTTGTGAATATTTTTCCACTTTATCTTCTTGTAATATCATTAGACAACAACATAATTTGGATTCATAATTTTCATGGAGCTCTATTCCAATGTCACAAATGCAATATCTTCCTAAAATATTATTTGAAAAACTAGATACAAATATAATACATTATTGGAAAAAATAATTGTTAACATTTGAACAAATATAAGATCAATTGCTTAGGAAGGCCTCTTTATTTTAAATATGAGATTGAAGATAAAATCAATAACTATAGGTGTATAAGTGTATGCATATCGTAGTTAATATTAAGTATACTAATATATCCTCATTATTAAATATATGTCTAATATTAAAATCCTTAATCATAGGTGTACACATGTATATTGATGGAATGTTAATGTTAAAAAAAGAAAATGGTAAAAAACTTGCTAAAATAAGAAAATAGGTGTACACAATTTATCAACTACTATGATAGATTGTATAAGTAATAGCCCTTCATTTATAATGATATATTTATAAAGATACTAGCTTCATTATTAATAAATAATTTAATTTCCTGGATGGGTGGTTAAAGAGTCTTGAAAGGAAATGAAAACTTCAAATGAAGAGTCTTGCAAAGAAAAAAAAGATCATTAAATCTGAAGTAGCACTAGACGTGGCAGCTGACATTACGGCGTAAACTTGTAATGAGAGGGGTTAAGGATTTTGCATCCTTCCACGCCACTTTCCTAATGTTGTCGGCAGACTCTGAAGGAGAGCTACCTTCTACTATGCTTCTGATATGAGGACCATAAAACGGAAGAAGTCAAACTGATCATCAGATGTCTCTCCCTTCAGGTGAAAGACGGCTGTGTCGAACGCAATTGCAGCAATTTCTGCTGTGCGAAAAGTTCCAAGTTGGATCCAGATTTTCGTTCCGTGATCACTTCCGACCACTTCTCAAGAGCATTCGGCTGGTGAAAATGTAAATACAGAAAGCATTGGTAGGTCGTCGATGGTAAAATTGGACACGTGAAACAATCCAGGCCTTACATTTAAACCGTCCAATGTGCGACACGCGGCATTTCTTTGACCATAAATCTGAGCCGTTTGATATAAAACACATGGCCATTTTCAGACGGTAAGATCTTAATCGACGATCGGTCGACACATAGCATTAATTAGACGGTCCAGATCTAAAACCAAGCACGCCAGGTGTCAAGAATCGAACGGTCCGGCCCACCGACCGTACCATGAAAATGGTGCGAATTTTCGGTGTCGGCAGCTGGATTTAACTGATCCTACGGTCCAACCTGATACATGTGGCAACCGGTGAACATTCGAGACCTGCGAAAATACAATAGTCTTGGGTGTGTGTCGGCGTCCGGGCATTGAATTGGGATTTCAAGAATTATTTCGACAATCTAATAGAGTACACAGTCTGGTATCTCAGTCTGTCTGATTTTGCATTTAATTTGTTATTTCGGGCATTCAATAGACGAGACTGTGTAGATTAATCGACAAGGAAATAAATTTACCTTGAATAAATGTTGAAACGTTGAAACAAAAATCAATTCATGATCTAACCTCGTTCCCTCCACTCAGTTAAAAAATACATCTCATGAACAAAGAATCGGAATAAAATATTTAATGATGTTCGCAGCACCCGCATGTAAAAAGGAATTGCAACCCCGGGGATTGAGGTGATCGTGGAGGGCTTTCAAAGTCTCTCAGCGCGTCGTGACATGTAGAAATTAATTTGTCATACCTTGGCTTAAACTTTAAAAATTGCACACATATACTGCTTTACTTTAAACATCGATGAGCGAAACATGTTTCGATTACGTAAAACTCATCATTTAACTAACCCAAAGAGCATGGCTACCAAAACATGTTTCGATTACGTAAAACTCTTCTCCTGCAGTTGAAAAACTCTCCTCTCCCACATTAACACATTATTTAAAGGCATAGGTTATCCATTCTACATAATGAAGTACGATGGAATGTATCCGACACCGATACCACATCCCGTAGAGCGCCATTGCCCCATTCCCCATCTCGTCGCACCTACAGTTGAACGCGGCCCTCTGCTGCAAGTCTCATCCCGCACCCCTCCTTCCCTCTTTCAAAATGCCCATATTGGACCTGCTCGTGGCCATCATCAGAGTAGTCCTCGCCCTCGCTGTCATAATATGTTGCTCGAGGATTTTTTCTTTCTCAGGGATTCCATGCATTAGACTCGCCCTCTCCCTGGCGTTTACGAGTGACGTCCAAGTATGGCAGTGCCACCAATTTACGCTCAAACTCGGTGCAATCTATCAATGGCAGCATCCACGATTGACAATCTTATACATTACATCAAAGGAAAGGGTTCCATTCTTCAAGGTACCAAAACCAATGGTCAAAGGAAACCAATACACATTACATCAAGAAGGGTTCCCTTTGATTTAGCGCGCTTGTGAGTATGAATGCCACGCACTTTGATCTATGACGCGATCTGAGACTAGTCTTTGACAAATTATCCAAACCTAGGAGGCTCTTCTATGGAATGTGATTACGAGAGGTTATGCCATGATGGACCTCCTAAGGAAGCCATTGAACTTTATTACCAAATGAAAGTTGCAAGCACACAACCAAATAATATCATTTCCATTGTACTTAAGGCATGTGCTAAACTATCCGCACTCCAAAAAGGTATGGAAATCCATGGATGTTATCAAAGGGGTTTTGATTCCAATGTTTTACTCGGACAACTCTTTTAACCATGTATGTGAAACGCAGTTGTATAGAGTTTGCATGAGAAGCATTTGACAAAATGTGCGAAAGAGATGTCATCTCCCTGAACGCAAGGGATGTTTAGGCTTTGAGTCTCTTTAAGGAAATGCATTTGGTAGGCATGAACCCCACCTTAGTGAGTTTTGTAAATGTTCTTTCAGCATGTGCTCACATGGAAGTTGTCGCGTGAAGGTCAGGAAATACATGGTTGCACAATTAGAAGACATTTGAATCTGAGGTTATAGAGCGCCGCTCTCATAGATATTTATACTTTGAGTGGAAATGGTTAGATTGCGCGTGGAGTGTTTGACAAAATATATCAGAGAATCCTTGTCTCTTGGAATGCTATGATTAAAGGATATACGGGGAACAATCTCACAAGGATATACCCGGAACAATCTATGGGATGAAGTCCCTGCATTGTTTTGTCAAATGAAACAAGGTGCTATTAATATAGATAAGTTTACATCTCCAATGGTAATTTTATTGATTCTTAATTATATTCCAAATGCTCTTGTAGGTTGTTCAGCCGAATCTTTCAATTTTTTCACTTTGCCTCAACTACTCTCAGCTCCATAATTTTACCTTTGTACTTTTTCTTTGATGCAAGAATTGGAAATTGATTATAGAAATGGACCATGAGCATTGCATTTCAAGACACCACATACAATAAATTATGAGGACCTTAATGAATCAAATCCCACCCAAAATCGAGGACATCAAAATAGGAAATGGCATGTTTTCCCCAAACCAACCATCTCCTCATATTTGCAGCATCAAATCCTTAACTCCCATAAGCTTTTACCAGCATGTGTTCATGGGATTCTCTTTCTTGTGATTCAAATAAATTCCCCTTAACCAAAGGAAAAATACCAATAACATGGGAGGGGAGCATGGATTAGAGAATATAATTAATGAAGATTCCCCATAATTTGCACAGGATATACACTCCTTATGTGCATGGAGTTCCTTTCTCAATAAGAACAAGGAAACATAAACAAATCAAGTCAATATTGGCTGGAAATATTTATAAGGAAGCATGGGCTAAAAGATAGTACTTCTAAAAGGGAAAGTGTCAATATCAAATCACCCATACACTCCTTTTTCTCTTAGCTCTTGAAACATCATAGTCCCCTTATTTCTTTCTCAATAAACATTTTTTGGTGGATATTATGCAATACTTTTCCTTATTATACATGCTTTTGCATAGTCATATCTTCGACATAATATCTTGGCCCACTACTTGGACTCAAAGACATTCATTAGTCAGGTATTGGCCTTGGGCTCCACATTAGGAATCCATAAATGCACATTTACAATATTTACACACCATCATTTAACTCGGCAGCATGGATTGATTCTTGGTACATAAACTACGTGAGGAAATCATACACCATTCAACAATATATCATAATTCAAGGGTCAAAATCAAGATGTTATAGTTTGCTTTCACAATACAGAAAATTGTAGGAACTTGCAATCATGGTAACATACACATGGTAAACTTCAAAGGTGGGAAGAAAAAATGGGAAGAAGCTTCCATGAGGAATTGTGGCTCATATACTCCCAGATATGGGTGAGACCACATGCCGTCAATGGGAAACCACATGTCTCTAGGAAACATTTCCAAAACCAAGGGGAAAAAGGTGGAGAGATTATCAATAATACTTGGCAGCGACAAAATGTAGTATTTTTCTTCATAGCCCTTTCCCTCTCCTCTCATGAGCTCATAGACCCGTTGTGCTTGCTTGCAATCTTTTGATGGCTTTAGCATTATATTTTTTGTACTTGTTTACATCACAAAATACACCAATGTAGTGATGAGTCAAGTGTATCATAACATGCTAAAATCAAACATAAGCCTAAGCATCCAACCATGCCATTATTTTTGAATTAAAAATGGGTTATACAATCCCTGTAGTGCAATGATATACAATATGGTAAAGCCCACATTTGCTCTTGCTACTCAATGATCAAGTATCACTTTTTAACTCGATCACATTCCTCTATTTATATCACATAATCTTCTTGCAACTCCAACGATAAATCTTATAAAAACATACATTTTACATTCCCAACTCATGACTGCATAGTGGAAACAATTTCATGATGGTTGAGCGATCCTTTTCCCCATACGTTAAATTTGATTATATTTAATAAAACTTTGCAACCTGTCCATTTCTATGCCCTCCATTTCATCTTTATACACTCCATTTAGTGCTTTGCAACATTGATCTATCCTAGTATGCTTTTGGTTCATTTATCTCTTTATAGTGTCGTTTGATCCCTATGTAATTCAATTAATCTTTCGTCCAGTGGGTAGTGTTCTTTTGCGCAATTTCAATCTGTCCCTTTTCATTCTTGTTCCATCTATCTTCTTAAGATGGTTTCTTCCTCCTTAATAGCAGCTAATATCAACGAATTCAAGTGCTACCGTTTGGCTAAAAATCCCAGCTAATTATGCGCTGTCGTTGGAACAATTGGTGGCGATGTTCGAGTCTTTTGATACTAGTTGAGATCCTTCATCTACCATTCTAGCATGAATGCATGGACACAAAACAACAATAAATTTGATGCCATCTGGTTTCATGCATGCAAGTTGCATCTGCTTGAACAATGTGGAGGCTTCCCCACTAAGCCCATGAATGCCATAGCATGGAATCATTGTTGTCCACGAAACCACATTTCTTTGAGACACTTTATTGAACACTCATTGTACAATTTCAATGCTCCCAAATATTGCATACATGACTATAAGCATGTTCCCCGCAAAAGAATTGAAATATAGTCCACTCTTGATTACATAATTATGGATCTCCTTTCCTTTTAGTAGCACATCTAGACAAGCACATGCTTGGAGTGCACTTGCAATAATGATTAGATTAGGTTTCATGGATTCCAATTGCATATGATTGAAGACTTCCAAAGCCTCGTTAGCATACCCATTCTGAGTATGACTTGTAATCATTTCATTCAATGAAATGAATTATTATTTCTAGACAAAGAGCACTTCCAACAAAGACATGAGATTCAAATCCACATCTAATTAGGTACCCATGGATTCCCTTGCCCAATTGTAGAGCTGCTAAGGGAGAGCATGCAGGGAGAAACTCACGAGGGTGAATGCATTGGGCTTAAAACCTACCAGTTGCATCAAACAGAGGAGTTCCAAAGCCTTAGTAGCATGTTTGTATTGAGCATATTTTCAATCCATGGAATTTCATGAGATGTCATCTCTGCAAGGAATTTTCTGAAATACTTGGTATGCATCCTCTATGCTAGCGCATTATGCATACATGTCTATGAGGGGCAATTTCCACAATAGCATCCAAATCAAATATACCTCGAATTATGTAAGCATGGATTTCCTTGCCATTTTCCAAATGCAATAGTCTTTCACATGCCTTTATTACCAATGGAAATTTAAACTTACTATCTGTATTAATAGCACCTTGTTTCATTTGACAAAACAATGCAGGACTTCATCCATGGATTGTTCCTGACATATCCTTTAATAATAGCATTCCACAAGACAAGGATTCTCTGATATATTTTGTCAAACACCCGACGTCCAATCTCAACATTTCCCTCACTTGGTATGCATATCTAGAGCGCCCCCCTCTATAACCTCCAGATTCAAATCATCCTCTAATTGCGCACCAATCAATTTATTGACCTTCACACATAACTTCCATGTGAGCACATCCCAGAAGAACATTTACAAAACTTCCTGAGCTGGGGTTCATGCCTGCTAACAACATTTCCTTAAAGAGACTTACAGCCTCAACATCCCTTCCACATTGAGCATATCCAACAATCGGGGCATTCCAGGAGATGACATCTCTATTGCACATATTTTCAAACGCTTCGCATGCAAACTCTATACAACTTCATTTCCAATACATGGTTAAAGAGTTGTCCTAGTAAAAACATTGGAATCAAAATCCCTTTTGATAACAAGCCCATGGATTCCATACCTTTTTGGAGTGACGATAATTTAGCACATGCCTTAAGTACAGTGGGAAATGTGATATTATTTGGTTGTGTGCTTGCAACTTTCATTTGTTAATAAAGTTGAATGGCTTCCTTACGAGGTCCATCATGGCATAACGTCTCGTCATCATATTCCATAGAATAGCCTTCCTAGGTTTTGATAATTTTTCAAAGAATAGTCTCGTGTCCGCTTAGATCCATGCGTGGCATACATGCTCACAAGCAAGATACATGTGGAAAATCTTTGGTCAAAATTGGTTACGAGCATGTGGCCATGTATTTGGTTTCCCTTCGAGAGTGGTTTCATATTGGCATAATGTTGCAGGAGAGAAACGTAAATCGAGAGTGCTTTCATATTGGCATAATGTTGCAAGAGAGAAACGTAAATATTTGAAACGAATAGAATATTGTTGTCTATCATTTGCGATGTCTCCTTGAATATGTATTCCTTGCATAGAGTGTTGAGTTCTTTTGAATCCCAATTTGGATGTTATGTGGGTTGTCTGCTAAAATCAAAGGGCAAGCAATGGACCATATTGTTTTTCGTACCTTGAAGAATCGAACACTTCTTGATGTAAGATATGCAATTGTAAATCGTGGGATGATTCCATTGATAGATTGCACTGAATTTGAGCGTAAATTGGTGGTAATTGACATACTTGGACGTCACTCGCATCGCTAGGGAGAGGACGATTCTAATGAGAATAATCCCCAACAAAGCAAAATTTTCGAGCAACATATGAGAGCGATGGTGAGGACTACTCTGATGAGGGCCACGAGCAGGTCCAAGAAGGGCAATTTGAAAGAGGGGCGTGATAGGAGACTAGCAGACGAGGTGGGACAATGACCCTTCATTGAATGCCCAAGGGGACGTCCAAATGTAGGTGTCACAGGATGGGCAGAACGGGGCAATGGCGTTCTACGGGATGGTTTCTCGGTGCCGGATACATCCCATCGGGCTCCATTTCGTAGAATGGATAACCTACACCTTTAAATAATGTGGGAGATGAGAGCATTTCAATTGCAGGAGAAGAAATGACGAGC
>SNQJ01S0112552.1:0-28572 GCA_010110895.2 Picea sitchensis
TTTCATAACCATTGATAATTAATATATTTTAAATTATCCACATAGCTATAGTGTATATAAAGTTTGCAAATTATATTATGTGACTATTAATATTTATTTAGTTGTGTTTACGTGACAATCAAATTAGTGATTTATTTAGTCGTTGTTATTTGTGTAACTAATTATTTAGATGTTTTTTTTTTTTTCGACAATCAAATTAGTCATATATTTAGTCATTTGTAACTATGTTGCAAAACAATAGTATAATTTAGTCATTTTTTCATGTCGTGACTAAACTTTTTAGTAACATAGTCATTTATTTGCCAAATTATACTAGTGGTTTTCTCAGTCATCTTTGGAGCCTTCTTCTCCTTACAATCAATATCCATATGAGATACTTTGTATCTCTCAAAAATACCCATCTTCATCTTCTTCTTCTTTGGTACATGGATGTATAAAGTCGTGCATACAACGTCTTATATGGATAGTCTGCTCCATGTCTCAAACTAGAGACCATCTAATATATTGTCTCTTGCAACCGTCACTGTAGCTTCCCTCAGAGTTATCATCTATGACCTAAAACTTGAACAAGGACAACAAAAAGGGAAAACAATGGACAAGAATAATACTCTTATAATAAATAAAAAAGAACGAGAACGATAATCACAGTAGCTCCTTCTTAGAGCTATTGCTTGTGACCTGCATGGAACAAGAGCCAAAATAAAAATACAATAATAAGAAATAGGAACAACACTCTTCTAGTGTTGTGATCAATCATTCCTCCATGGTAACCTTCCCGGAACAAGAAAAAAACACAAATTATAATAGAATTTTCATAAGAACATATTTATGTCAACAAGAATAAAAGACAATCTCATGGTAATCATCATATTATTACCAAGGTGACCTGCCTGGAAGAAAAACAAGAAGTATCTCCTAGAGGAGATGTTAGTTCATCTTGAGACCAAGTACTAGCATTTATATGTTGCCAAGTATTCATTACATCTAACAGTAATAGATCATTTCAAGGATTGTTGTCATAACTAGTAATGTAGCAATTATTAAACTCAATATGTGAAAATTGGAAACTTATTAATTTAATCAATCAAACCTGGAACCTGGAGTCTTATGTTCAAGAACGAGTGTTGTGATTTTATTATGAGACTCCTTCACTCAAGATGAAAAGTATTTTCTTCAACCTGTCCCATGTACTTAAGACAATATGCTTTCTTGACAGAAATCTGAGTTAGAGAATATAATGCAAATAAACTCTAAAAAAATGTCAACCTTAACCTAACTAGAGTCATCTTATAACTTTAACTTTGAATAGAGGTTAATATAATAATCATAACTTCAATAGATCAAAATACAACTAGATGTTCATAATTCCATAACAACTAGAGGCATATGAAAACAATCAAACCTGGAGTACATTGTTCCTCTGAATGTTCTTGATATGAGATCCCACTAGATCTACGATTTTAAGAGATCCCTTCTCCTGCAATCACTCTCAAAATAGTGATACAGTTTAAATATATATAATTACATACCTTCGACATCATCGGTAGGAAGTGGCACCATATTACAGCGATGGAAAGCAATGATGAACCTTAAAACATCAAAGGTGCTGCAACCTGTAATTTAAAGGAAGATAGAGATGCGCTAGGGTAAGGCGCACTAGGAAAACCAAAGATTAGTCCCAAAACTTCACATAACCTTTCACTGCAACTAGTGTTGGCACTACAACTGGTGTTGCAAATGGTACTACAAATAGTGGGGAAAATAACACTCTAAATGGTGTTGCAGCTTGCACTGCAACTAGTGTTGCAACTGGCACAAAGAAACTAGAATGAAGGAACTGGTACAAAGGAACTAGCACTGAAACTGCAACTAGTACTGCAGATCTAGGGTTTTATGAGGAAACCCTAATTTCTAAACTTCAGAAATTCGCAGATCTGATCCGGGGAAGAGATGTGTCCTACTTATGCAACATTCTTAGTGATTTTAGTAAGTTCTCAACGAGTTTGACAGTGGGGGAAACTGAGGATCTTCCTTCCAATGGTTAGAATGTTACAAAGGAAACCATCTTTGAAACCATGTTGAAATTTTGGTATGCTTGTTTAACCATAGACAATGTCGTATCATTGTCACCCAACCATAGGCATTCACATATGCCACCCTCGAGCACATTAAACTTTGCTTAGAATAATTACAACAATTCTACATTAGAACCAATAGATAAACCCTAGCTATTAACTGCAGCAACAACTCAAGACAAGTAGAGAACTCCTTCTCCTAGGGTAGCACACAAGAGAGAGAGTCTCCATATCTACAGAACAAGTACCATACACAACCGCAGTAGCTGCAACTGCACTACCCTCTCAGAATTGGACCATACTTAGCAAGAATATCACCAAGAGTACCACCAATAATATCATCAAGAGTTTCACCAAGAACCACCAAGAGAATCACCAAGATAGCACTAGAGAGAGACCAAGAACTAAGAGATGAACATATGCCCTTATTCCTCCTTGCAGATGCAGTTGTAAATGCATCTCTCCACAAGACTTGTGCAATGAATGGCTATCCAAATGACCTAAAACATCCTTTATTTATATTAATTTATCCAGTGACTTTTCTGGCTGGGCCGACCTAACTTTCTAGTAATTATATTTTATGTTTATCTTTTTCTTGTGGATTTGATTTGTATTTCTGGAAGATAATATTATAATATTATTATTCTACTAGGTCGACTTGTCTTCTAGGGTTTCCACACATCTGTTTAATGGTTCACTTGCTGCCAGAATATTCTATTCTAAGTCATAGGTTACACATGGAGGTTAATACCTCACACAGCTACCAAAACATAAACACAAACCTCCAACTCTCTCTTTTCCCCACAACCTGTACTACCCAAGGAAAGTACTCCCTTCACTACTCACAATCCTTTGGGCTATATCATTCATTTATCAGGTTTCCTAGTGCACTTGTGTTGGCAGCCATATTAATCTCTATTTTTTACAAGCTGCCTACACAGGTTTTTTAAATTATCATTACTCGTCGCAACCTTTCTCATTAAACGACACCATTATCCGTCACTTTCTGCGTGCCTACTTTTCGATTTCATTTTCACGACTGCAAGCGTGAAAACTTGCAGCTGGAATTCATGTTTGATTTGATGAAAGGGTTAATGTTCATATGTTTTATCGTCTATTTGTCTTATTTTATAATGAACATGGTTGTTTACATGGTTATCACCCCTTGGTATCGAACACACCTTGGTTACATATGTATTAAACCACCACCCATTTAGCATTTGACTACTGTTAATATGTTTTTGATTTATAAAATCTTTGATGCAATTGATTATTTGAGATATTGAATTTTTTTATCAAATCGTGGATATGCAATTGTTTATTTGACATTTTGATCGAATTTTGGATATGCATATGGTGGTTTTCAACTGTTATGATTTTTATGTGTACCATTACAACGAGGTGTCATTCCAAGTACAGCCAGATATGATGTTTTTGCATGGCCTCGATCTACACCACTGTCCTCGCACACATAGCATTAAATCTCCTTCCTAGCATTTCGAGCTGCCATTGCATTGTGTTGGGGAAGCTCAGGGCAATGTCTCTGTGCTTTTTCTATCCAACCCTATCGCCGAATACCCTGTCGATTCTGCGCTATTATCCATGGCCCCTGTAGTGAGAATTGAGCCCAACGGTGTCCAGACTTTGTTATTGTTTGATAATTCCCAAGAAGACTTAGAGAGGAATGGTTGGCGGGTCTTTGTTGAGAAGTTCGAGGGTTTTAATTTAGCATTTGCTCAACAATTCGCGCTAACGTTCGATGGTTGTAGAGCTAAAATTGGAGATGTCCATCTTGAGTTAAACGAAGATTTCATTAGCTAAACCACCGGTCTGCCAGCCGTGGGACAAAAGTGGTTTAAAAACTCAAAGTTTGATGAGATTCCCTGGTTACTATTGTTTACCTCAAGGAAGATTACCAGCTGCGACAAAGGTATGCCCGTTACATCTCTAAAACCTAGATGGAAGGATCTGTTAGCTATTGTCAAGCAGTTCGTTACCTGTGAGGATAGATATGGTTTGGTTTTCTTATATCACTTGCGGTTGCTCATGAGTTTTATCGACTTTCCCCTAAACATGCCCTATTTTCTTCTTCGAAGTTTATACAAAATGGCGAAGCATTTTCAAAGGAAGAAATCTAATTCTAGCCTGTTCCACCACTGTTTGATTAAAATTATTATTGTTCATCAGTTGAAGTTAAATGGTGATTGTTGGGATACCTTCCTGTTAAGAAATGGTTTTGCTAGTACTGAATTAGGACAGGTTGACAAGTCTGTCGTCACATAAACCCTCGTCGAGCCTACCATCCCTCCTCCTGCACTCTTACCCTGTGTGGAACCCTCGACCTATGCTAACACTACCCAACCCGACACTCTACCAGATTCACATCCCAAAGGTGGTGTTAAGTCTGTTAAAAAATCTGCAAAGAAAAAGTGTAAAGGTAATAGTGATATCAATTACAAGGGTAAAAGAGCCGCACGTTGGGTTTCATGATGTGCCCAGAATAAACCTAAGCCCTGTGCAGACCAAAACCCAATTATGTTAAGCGAGGATTCTGATTCATAAATCGAGCGGTTTCTAACAGACGAATATCCATATTCATATGGACTTTGCTCTGGTAAACCCTATGATTATGTGGCAAACCTTCCACCGTGTCTTAAAGACATCCCTGAATTCCCAGGAATCAAGCTCAACAAAGAAACTACAAGTCAAATGGAAAATTCCCCACCTGTTAATACCATCACTGCTAATACACATTCTATTCAGCCGCAATGCAACGAATGTCAATCATGGCTTGATAGGTATTACAAAGACGTGCCTTTACTCCACTCTAAGATCAAATCCTTGGAGGACCAGGTGAATTTGCTAACAAAAGAGAATGACAGACTAAAATCCGTAGCCCAAACCAATGATAAAAGACAAAAAACCACAGGATCTGTTGTTTTTAAGAACATGGAAGCAACGACTGCCATTATGAATTTGAAAATTGCTTGATTAAGACGAATCCCTTAATCTGATCTATGGTGTTTTAAAAATAATTTTAGGATGATTTTGTCTTTGTTTTTAATTAGAATACATGATTTTTTTTGCTCGAATTACATCTAGTCTACTTCGATTGGTTTAATAAAACACGATTCTAGTTATAATTATAACTAGCTACATAATCGTGAGATTCTGTAGCTAGTTACAAGAATTCGAATTATTAGTTTGAATAACTAAAAATGCATCTAAAATCTTTTATTCTTGTGTGTTTTCAGGAACATATGATTTCTACAGGATCTTTGAACCACTGGTGGCATCTCTCAGCATGTTATTTTTATGTTGTTTTAGAATAGGCTATTGGTTTTGATATTGAATAGAATATGGGAGGTTGCATCCCCCACAATTTTTGGAACAAATTAGATGATATCCACAGGAAATGTTTTGATCCTGTAAGCTATATAAATGTATTGTTTTGTAAACTAAAACGATCGCTGCCTGGGAGTAGAAACTATGGATTTATGATTGACAGACTTGAATGGAAGTTGATGTTGGTACAGCTTTAGCTTCGATATATCATATTTTTGTTCAAGTTTTGCTCATTTTGATTTGTAATCAAATTGTGACTACTTTAGATATCATGGTTTATTACAGGTTGATGTGATGGGATTTATATGATGTCCATGTTTTATGTCTCTCATATTATATACAAAAACTATCTTGTTCAAATTTGATGATTAGAAGGTTAATCTTCTTTATTCAATGAGCAGTTGTATGCAAATTTCTACAGCTAGATTTATCTTAATGTGATCATTTGTCAAATTATAGAATTGTTGTTACTACTTCTCTCATGTTCTGTTATTAGCATTCGATAATTACTGCTTCGTGTTTACGAGAAGCATTTGGAAAATCTGGTGCGGGTTGGCCTCATCAAACAACGAAATTAGATGTTATACACAGGACGAATAGGAGATGCGATTACAGGTTAGTTCGCTTGTTTTATTTTATTAGTGAAATTAATATAGGAATTTCCTGTAGTCTAAATACATTGTATTGTTTGTTATCTTCATTTTTCAATTAGACAGTTGTTATTTCGTTTCTTGTTCATAAACATTATAAAAATAAATAAATAAAAAGATTGAGTGATAGTTTTTTATCGCTAAATAAATCAATTCATATTTGATTTTTGCAGATTTCGATCAAAATTTGCATTCTGTAAATGTTATACATATATTAGAAATCTAATCATATTGTACATATAATAAGTAAAGCTATTTTATAAGTGTTAAGTAGTGAACTATAAGTATATTGTAGTTTTGTATATAGTTTTCAGCAAGTGTTTTTCATTAAGTTAGTTTCTTTAGTTTCGTTTTTCACTTTCTTAGGACTTAGATCGGCCAACGGAGCCACTAAACCCGTCGGAGTGGATTAATCCAAACGGACTGGGTTAAGTAGACAACCCCGAACCGGATTCACTCCTCTCGTTGACGAGCGGTCATTTTCGCCCGTCAACAAATGGTGCTAGAAGGAGGGCCTAAAAACTATTTATGGCACGTGGAGGTCACAAGACTCCTCCCCCACACACCCTCTCACCTGTTGTGACAAGAAGTCATTCTGAAAACAAAATTTTCTCCCAAATAGCAACCACATCTAATGATATTCCACAAACAGCTGTTGAACCAGCAAAACCAAATCCCACAGGATCTAACATTGAAGAAATTGTTCGTCAATCCCTCATAAGAACACACAGTGCCTAAGCCCGTATCAGACAACCAGGTCGACCTTTGAACCAACCATTAGATTTCTCTGATATCAGGGAACAACTCGGAGGTACTGATCTCACTTTAAATCCTACGGACCAAGGTCATATCCTCACTCCGGTAGCAGGAGGATCTGGTATTCCACCATCACCTCCACCTTCATCTCCTTCTTCTTCAGGAGGAGAGTCATCCGACGAAGGAAGCTCTTTGTCTCATCCTTCAACACCGCCCACACCAATGGAAAACCCAAATAATCCTGCCAGACCATGGCTCGACCAAGATGCAGTAGCCATACCTGGGCCTCAGCATCCTTTACTCAAACACCTGGAGAAATGGATCCCTAAGTTTGACCCGAACTCCAAACAGTTAGCCGAAGATCACATCAAAAAGTTTATGTTAGCCATTAGACTCCGTAGTGTTGAGAACGAAGACGTAGTCTGTAGATTGTTTCCCTACACCTTTGAGGGCAATGCCTCTACATGGTACTTTTCCCAACAGCCACACACCATCGTGTCATGGGAGAAATTTGAATCCTGTTTCCTCGAGAAGTTCAGAGAGGACAAGTCTCCTGAGGTTCTAGTCATGGAGATTTCTAGCTTAAGAATGAACCCCAAAGAAAAGATCAAAGACTTTAATCAAAGGTTCTTGACATTAAAAAACAGAATCCCTATGGATTCGATGCCCACCGAGAATCTTATTATTGCATATTATACAAAATCCTTACATCAAAACATAGCCATTTGGGTAAAGAGATCCAAAAAAGCCACGTTGTTAGAAGCCTTCGAAGAGGCCAGTCAGATCGAGAAAAACATCCTTAGTTTAAAAGACACTACTAGCAATGAGACAGAGACTAGTTCATCTTCCAAGAAGAAGATTGAAATCCTTCAAAGACCTCCTCCAAACAAAGCCCAATTAGAAAATTCAGATCTAGAAAACTTGCAGAAAGTCGTTCAGAAGTTATCCAATCAGGTCATAGATTTAAAAAGATCAGCCAAAGAAGCCTCTTCAAGTAAAGGGCCTTATAAACCCCCTTTTAGGAATCCTTTTCCCACAAACCGACCAAACCCAACTTCTGAAGGTCTAAACTTAGAAAGCTTACAGTTTTCTATTCAGACGATCCTAGAGGCGTATGATAATTTAGTGCCCCCCAAAATTCCTAAAGAAATTGCTGAACAAGAGACCGTAGAAGAAGAGGATCCCTCTCCAAACATTTTTGGACATTTTTCAGATAGCATTTTTCAGGCTAATTTCGAAACAGCACATCCTTATAACACTAGGAGTAAAACATCAAACAAGCCTTCTTCTGAAACTACAACTACTGTTCCTCCAAAATAGTCCAAATCTGTTGAAACTAAATAGAATGCATCAACCCCAAATTTAGGATATGATCTGATTGAAGATCTAAAGAATATTAGGGCTAACATGTATGTTTTTTAATTGTTGAAATTTCCTTTTCTATTGCAAAAAATGTTGCAGAATATTGCAGAAAACAGCAAGAACATAAATCTGAACAGTGATAAAATTGCTGAAAACAACACCAAAACACCTCAAAAGGTCTTTGCCAAAACCACATCCGAGCCCCAAGATAAAAGGGACCTTCCTGTAAAAAGTGTATCAAACGTAGACAAATTAGTTTCAAGGGATGCGACTAAAAAACATCAAACTTCTACTGTTAATACTCGTAGAAATGTCCCTCCCTTCCTATTAACTTTTGAATTTTTTAACAAAAATGTACATAACTGTATGGTAGATTTAGGAGCATCATCTAACATGATTCCTTGGTCCGTTTGTCAAAAAATTAATTCCGAAGTTCAACCATCCACCTTGAAAATTATTCAACTTGATCGAACTAACATTAAAGTAATAGGTGAATTGAAAGATGTGCTCATCAGGTTATCATCTAATCCTAAAGTTCATCAAGTGATTGATGTTATTGTTGTAGATATCCCAGAAGTTTATGGTCTATTTTTAAGCAAAGATTGGTTAGAACAATTACATGGCTATTTTGTGACAGATTGGTCTCACTTGTGGCTGGCCGAGAATGGAAAGCCCAACAGGATCAAGGTAAATCGCAAATGTTATTAAAGTTAACAGTGATTGATTTAGAAGTGACTGATTTAAATGATCCCAATGAACCATTCACTCCTTCAGCTGATTCACCCGAAATACAGGGGATGGATACCTGTTTCGGCAATTTCGTAGCCGAAACTTCCATTATCACTAACCCAGAACAACAGTCTAAAATTTTGACATGTACGCAGCCAACAACTTCTTCTCAGTGGACACATGCAACCGACGAAAATCAAATATGGTCTTTTTATTTTGATGGGTCAAAATACAAAGAAGGAGCTGGTGCAGGTTGCGTACTCATTGATCCAACAGGTAATAAGACTCTGATCGCTTGTCGGTTAGAATTCGAATGTACAAACAAGACGATCGAATATGAGGCACTCTTGCAAGGTCTCAGAAAATCATTAGATATGAACATTCAAAATTTGACTGTCTTCAGTGACTCTGAAATCGTGGTCAGACAGGTAAAAAATTATATTCATTGTTTATCTCCACACCTTAAAAGCTATCAAACTGAGGCATGGAATTTGATGAATAAATTTGTTGCATTTAACATAAATTCTATTCCTAGATTGAATAATTCGGAAGCTGATTTGATAGCTAATGTTGCTTCAAAACTTTTATCTACAGAAGGCTTGTCTCTGAATGCATTCTCCGTCGAATTGTTGTTCAGACCATCTGTCCCTGACAACATTACAAACTGGAGAGTATTCGATGACGATCAACAGATCATCAATTTTTTGCATATGGAAGAAACCTTCCAAGGCGCGGTGATCGACGAAGGGACCCATGACGAAAATCTTTGTGACTTCACGGTAATACCAGATCCAAGATCTCCAGAATCTTCATCAAACATGGTAAAGTCTATCCCTAAATTTGTAGTTAGATTAGAAAAATTTTATGATCTTCACGACAAGTTTAGACGATCAGTGAACTGTAAAATGAATAGTTCCTCTTTGACGCATGAAAAAGTAAACTTGGGAACTAACAAAAACCCACAGTGCATTAATTTAGGGGTGGGTTGTTCTGAGCAAGAAAAAGTAGCGTTTATTAAGTTGTTTAAGAAATTCAAAGATGTTTTTGCTTGGACGTACGACGACCTAAAAACCTTTGATCCTAACATCATACAACACGTCATTCCTATGAAACCCCAAACCTTACCTTTTCAAAAAAGGTTAAGGAAAATGCATCCAAAACTCGAACCAACTGTCAAGAAGGAATTAAATAAACTCATGAACACTAAGATAATCTTCCCAGTTAGGCACACGCAATGGGTCTCTAATCTTGTCCCTGTCCAGAAGAAGAATGGTGAAATTCGACTATGCGTCGATTTCTGAAATCTTAATCGAGCGTCTGATAAAGACAACTACCCTGTCCCACCTATGGAACAGATCCTGCAACAGGTATCTGGCTTTGAAATATTATCCTTATTGGATCGTTTTTCAGGGTACAACCAAGTCCTGATGTCCCCTCCAAACCAACTTAAAACCACCTTCCACACTCCATGGGGAACCTACACTAATAAGAAGATGCCCTTTGGACTCATAAATGTTGGTGCCACTTTACAGAGAGTGATGGACATCGCTTTCTGAGGCTTAATCAATCAATCTGTCGTAGTTTACCTTGATGACGTTACTATCTTCTCGAAAAACAAAGAAGATCATCTAGCTCATTTAAAATCCGTTCTGCAACGATGTTGTAAGTACAACATTTCTTTAAATCCAAAGAAATCCATCTTCACAGTAGAACAAGGTAAACTCCTTGGATTCATTGTATCAAGCAAAGGGATGATTATCAACCCCAAAAGAACTCAATTCATTTTGAAACTACCCCCTCCCTTGTCAAAAAATTCCATGCAAACTTTCTGAGGTCAAATAAACTTTGTTAGGAGATTCGTCCCCAGCTTTTTAGAAATGGTGAGGCCGCTACAAAACCTAATAAAAAAGGATGTACAGTACCATTGGGGACCTTTATAAATCCAGGCTTTTGATTCGATAAAAAAGGCCATAATAGATGCTCCTTCTCTAATGAGCCTTGACTTTTTCCAAGACTTTACCCTCTACATGTTTGCCTCTCAACGTTCATACGTTGTTGTTTTAACTCAAAAGAACGCTAAAAACAACGAAGTCCCAATTGCCTTTATGAGCTCAGCTTTCAAAGGGGAAGAACTTAATTACCCAGTAGTGGATCAACAAGCTTATGCTATTTTTAAAGCAGTAAAGCGCTTCCGATCTTATCTACTGAAATCTCGAATAAAAATTATCGTCCCTTACCCAGCAGTTAGAAACCTGTTAGTATAGAAAGAACTAGGCAAAAAGAGGGAAAACTGGGTCACATCCTTGCAAGAGTATGACATAGAAATCACCCCAGCACAAATAGTGAGAGGTCAAGGGTTATGCAAATTAGTCGTTGACGCAGCTGCAGGACAGCAAGAGGAAAATGATATATTGAATGCAGGACAACACTACCAAAATTTAATCTGCTGTGCACAAAACCCTGTCAGTTCTTGGTATGATGATATAAAAAAAAATCTTGAACATGGGTCAGCTCCCCGTCACCTGGATCCCACGAAAAGAAGAGTGCTAAGATTAAAATCTGCTTCCTTTCAGTTGATTAATTTAATTATGTTTCGTCAAAATTTTGATGGAGTACTAATGCGCTGTCTTGAGAAAGATGAAGTAGAAAAGGTCTTATTGGAATTGCACGCAGGAGAAGCTGGTGGGCATTTTGGTGGAGATACCACTGCCCATAAAGTATTAAGAGTAGGTTACTACTGGCCCACAATTTTTAAATATGCTCATGCTTTGTGTCGCAAGTGTGTAATTTGTCAAAAAGCATCCAGACGGATACAGAAACCAGCTTTCCCTCTGCAGCCTATTTCAGTAGACTCCCCTTTTCAGCAGTAGGGTCTTGATATTATAGGCCCGATCAATCCGCCATATTCACAGCAACATAAGTTTATCATAACAGCCACGGATTACATCGCCAGGTGGTCCGAAGCTACCCCATTAAAATCTGTAAATACCAGTCAGGTAATAGCCTTTTTGAATTCAAATATTATTACTCGTTTTGGTATCCCTGACTACCTGGTATTTGATAACGCTTCCTATTTTTCATCTCTTGAGATGAGTGATTTCTCTCTAGAAAAAGGAATCAAACTAAAATATTCTGCCAGTTACTACCCTCAAGGCAATGGATTGGCAGAATCAACTAATAAAAATCTAATCAAAATTATCAAGAGAACGGTCTCTGAAAACCATAAAAATTGGCATAATGCACTATTAAACGCAATCTGGGCTGATAAAGTGACTCCCAAAACTGTTGTGGGTAACTCACCCTTATTTCTCATTTACAACAGAGAGGCAATTCTTCCACCACATATTCTCCTTCCCTCTCTGCAACTATCACAGAAAATACAAGAAGAGGACTGTCCCCCTTTGGAGAATCGAATTAACGCATTGTTAAAATTAGAAGAAGTGAGGGCTCAAGTGAAACGGAAATTGGATCAGCATCAACTCGTGGTTAAAATATGGTTTGACTCCAATTCTGCCTCTGACATAAATCTTGAAGTAGGTGACCTTGTCCTAAAATGGGACAAACCACATGAGGGAAAAGGAGAGCATACAAAGTTTCAGAACTTGTGGCTAGGACCATTCTTGATTGCTGAGAAATTGGGTCCCAGCTCCTTCCTATTACAGAATCTAGAGGGACAGCCAGACACCTATCCGGTGAATGGCCAAGCTCTAAAAAGGTATTTCACCTGATGAAAATCCCGTGTACACTGTGTAGATATTTTTGTTTTGCTTGCTTTTTGTTTCTCTTTGTTGTTTTGCTTTGATATTTCCCTTATGCTTACCAGTTTTTATTTTGAAACACACATACCTGCATCATGAACTGTTTCAGACAAAGAGAACAGAAAAATTTCTCCTCTGAAATGACTACTGNTTTGATTCTTCCCTTATGCTTACTAGTTTTTATTTTGAAACACACATACCTGCATCATGAACTGTTTCAGACAAAGAGAACAGAAAAATTTCTCCTCTGAAATGACTACTGAAGATTGTTAAAACATCAATTATGATATTTTTTTGAAGTTTGCAGCCATGTTAAAGAAAGCTTGTTGTTTGAAAAGCGTTTCTTGATTGCAATCTGTAATTGAAGCTTTTCACGATCATCCATAAAAATTTCTTTTTACGCTGTCCCTGTTCCTTAAGAGAACAACTCAGAGATGTCTCCCTGCCTTCGAAGGTTGGTTTATAAAAAAAATATCTCCAGATCTTAATGGAGGGCAGTTTAAAAATTCTCTCAAGGTCTGTAATTTATTAAAATATGTCCAAAATATTAGGATTTTCAGTGTCACCTTACTCTATTAAATATCTTTAAAACTAAATAAATCTTCAGAGAGCTGTGGGAAGTGCTTGTAAACCCACCAGGATACTGAACAGGTCTGTTGGCAGTGGGTAAATGCATGCATGACGCCAAGATAACTTCGCCAGGGTACTGAACAGGCCCACTGGCAGCGAAGCAATGTCAGGTATACGAAAATCCTCAGATATGGAATCTTCTGACCTTAAATGTCCTTCGTTCTGATCTGGAACTTCTTGGAAGGATACAGATATTAGAGTGGGTTAATTGACATCCCTGTCAAGGCTATAGACACCTGATGGTAGCAGCGGCTCTGTCAACAGTATTGAAGATTGTAACTTTAACATCATGACTCTCTTTTGTCGAGATTGTCATCAGTTTTCATCTTTTAAAATAACAAGCAATCTGAAACTGGAATTTTTATGACTGATAATGATGTTCAAACAGTTTCTTGGTTGTTTTCGAGTTGAAGTTTTTCTAATTATCCTAATCTGGACTTGTTCGTTTGGCAGAGATAACTACTTCTACCAGTGTTTCGCCATTGTTGGCAACCATATTAATCTCTATTTTTTACAAGCTGCCTACACAGGTTTTTTAAATTCTCATTACTCGTCGCAACCTTTCTCATTAAACAACACCATTATCCCTCGCTTTCTGCGTGCCTGCTTTTCGATTTCATTTTTACGACTGCAAGCATGAAAACTCACAGCTGGAATTCATGTTTGATTTCATCAAAGGGTTAATGTTCATATGGTTTATCGTCTATTTGTCTTATTTTATACTGAACATGGTTGTTTACATGGTTATCACCCCTTGGTCTCGAACACACCTTGGTTACATATGTATTAAACCACCACCCATTTAGCATTTGACTATTGTTAATATGTTTTTGATTTATAAAATCTTTGTTGCAATTGTTTATTTGACATATTGATTTTTTTTATCAAATCGTGGATATGCAATTGTTTATTTGACATTTTGATCGAATTTTGGATATGCATATGGTGGTTTTCAACTATTATGATTTTTATGTGTACCATTACACTAAGGTGTCATTCCAAGTACAACCAGATATGATGTTTTTTCATGGCCTCAATATACACCACTGTCCTCACACGCATAGCATTAATGCTCCTTCCTAGCATTTTGAGTTGCCATTGCATTGTGTTGGGGAAGCTCAGGGCAATGGCTCTATGCTTGTTCTGTCGAACCCTATCGCTGAATACCCTGTCGATTATGCGCTGTTATCCATGGCCCCTGTAGTGAGAATTGAGCCCAATGGTGTCCAGACTTTGTTATTGTTTGATAATGCCCGAGAAGACTTAGAGAGGAATGATTGGCGGGTCTTTGTTGAGAAGTTCGAGGGTTTTATTTTAGCATTTTATCAACAATTCGCGCTAATGTTCGATGGTTGCAGAGCTAAAATTGTACATGTCCATCTTGAGTTAAACGAATATTTCATTAAATGAACCACCGGTCTGCCAGTCGTGGGACAAAAGTGGTTTAAAAACTCAAAGTTTGATGAGGTTCCCTGGTCACTGTTGTTTACCGCAAGGAATATTACCAGCTGCGGCAAAGGTATGCCTATTACATCTATAAAACCTAGATGGCATGATTTGTTAGCTATTATCAAGCAGTTCGTTACCTATGAGGGTAGATATGGTTTGGTTTTCTTATATCACTTGCGGTTGCTCATGAGTTTTATCGACTTTCCCCTAAACATGCCCTATTTTCTTCTTCGAAGTTTATACAAAATGGAAAAGCATTTTAAAAGGCAGAAATCTGATTCTAGCCTGTTCCACCACTGTTTGATTAAAATTATTATTGTTCATCAGTTGAAGTTAAATGGTGATTGTTGGGACACCTTCCTATTAAGAAATGGTTTTGCTAGTACTGAAATAGGACAGGTTGACAAGTCTGTCGTCACAGAAACCCTCGTCGAGCCTTCCATCCCTCCTCATGCACTCTTACCCTGTGTGGAACCCTCGACCTATGCTAACACTACCAAACCCGACACTCTACCAGATTCACATCCCAAAGGTGGTGATAAGTCTGTTAAAAACTCCGCAAAGAAAAAGTGTAAAGGTAATAGTGATATCAATTACAAGGGTAAAAGAGCTGCACGTTGGGTTTCACGATGTGCTCGGAATAAACCTAAGCCCTGTGCAGACCAAAACCCAATTATGTTAAGCGAGGATTCTGATTCGGAAATCGAACGGTTTCTAACCGACGAATATCCATATTCATATGGACTTTGCTCTGGTAAACCTATGATTATGTGACAAACCTTCCACCGTGTCTTAAAGACAGCCCTGACTTCCCAGGAATCAAGCTCAATAGAGAAACTACAAGTCAAATGGAAAATTTCCCACCTGTTAATACCATCACTGCTAATACACATTCTATTCAGCCGCAATGCAACGAATGTCAGTCATGGCTTGATAGCTATTACAGAGACGTGCCTTTACTCTACTCTCGGATCAAATCCTTGGAGGACCAGGTGAATTTTCTAGCAAAAGAGAACGACAGACTACAATCCGTAGACCAAACCAATGACAAAAGACAAAAAACCATAGAGTCTGTTGTTTTTAAGAACGTGGAAGCAACGACTGCCATTGTGAATTCGAAAATTGCTTGATTAAGACGAATCCCTTAATCTGAGGTATGGTGTTTTAAAAATAATTTTAGGATGATTTTGTCTTTGTTTTAATTAGAATACATGATTTGTTTGCTCGAATTACATCTAGTCTGTTTCGATTGGTTTAATAAAACACGATTCTAGTTATAATTATAACTAGCTACAGATTCGTGAGATTCTGTAGCTAGTTACAAGAATTCAAATTATTTGTTTGAATAACTAAAAATGCATCTAAAATCTTTTATTCTTGTTTGTTTTCAGGAACATATGATTTCTACAGGATATTTGAACCATTGGTGGCATCTCTCAACATGTTATTTTTATGTTGTTTTAGAATAGGCTGTTAGTTTTGATATTGAATATAATATGGGAGGTTGCATCCCCCACAATTTTTGGAACAAATTAGATGATATCCACAGGAAACGTTTTGATCCTGTAAGCTATATAAATGTATTGTTTTGTAAACTAAAACGATCGGCCTGGGAGCAGAAACTATGGATTTATGATTGACAGACTTGAATGGAAGTTGATGTTGGTACAGCTTTAGCTTTGATATATCATATTTTTGTTCAAGTTTTGCTCATTTTGATTTGTAATCAAATTGTGACTACTTTAGATATCATGGTTTATTATAGGTTGATGTGATGGGATTTATATGATGTGCATGTTTTATGTCTCTCATATTATATACAACAACTATCTTGTTCAAATTTGATGATTAGAAGGTTAATCTTCTTTATTCAATGAGCAGTTGTATGCAAATTTCTACAGCTAGATTTATCTTAATGTGATCATTTGTCAAATTATAGAATTGTTGTTACTACTTCTCTCATGTTCTGTTATTAGCATTCAATCATTACTGCTTCATGTTTACGAGAAGCATTTGGAAAATCTGGTGTGGGTTGGCCTCATCAAACAACAAAATTAGATGCTATACACAGGACGAATAGGAGATGCAATTACAGGTTAGTTCGCTTGTTTTATTTTATTAGTGAAATTAATATAGGAATTTCTTGTAGTCTAAATACATTGTATTGTTTGTTATCTTTATTTTTCAATTAGACAGTTGCTATTTCGTTTCTTGTTCATAAACATTATAAAAATAAATAAATAAAAAGACTGAGTGATAGTTTGTTGTCGCTAAATAAATCAATTCATATTTGATTTTCGCAAATTTTGATCAAAATTTGCATTATATAAATGTTATACATATATCATACATCTAATCATATTGTACATATAATAAGTAAAGCTATTTTATAAGTGTTAAGTAGTGAACTGTAAGTATATTGTAGTTTTGTATATAGTTTTCAACAAGTGTTTTTCATTAAGTTAGTTTCTTTAGTTTCATTTTTCACTTTCTTAGGACTTAGATCGGCCAACGGAGCCGCTAAACCCGTCGGAGTGGATTAATCCAAACGGCTTGGGTTAAGTAGACAACCCCATACCGGATTCACTCCTCTCGTTGACAAGCGGTCATTTTCGCCCGTCAACAAATGGCGCTAGAAGGAGAGCCTGAAAACTATTGATGGCATGTGGAGGTCGCAAGACTCCTCCCCCACACACCCTCTCACGTGTTGTGACAAGAAGTCATTCTGAGGGAAATATTGTCTCCCAAACAACAACCACATATAACGATATTCCACAAACAGTTGTTGAACCAGTAACACCAAATCCCACAGGATCTAACATTGAAGAAATTGTCCGTCAATCCCTCATAAGAACACACAGTGCCTTAGCCCATATCAGACAACCAGGTCGAACTTTGAACCAACCATTAGATTTCTCTGATATCAAGGAACAACTCGGAGGTACTGATCTCACTTTAAATCCTACGGATCCAGGTCATATCCTCACTCTGGTAGCAGGAGGATCTGGTATTCCACCATCACCTCCACCTTCATCTCCCTCTTCTTCAGGAGGAGAGTCATCCGACGAAGGCAGATCTTCATCTCAGCCTTCAACACCGCCCACACCAATGGAAAACCCAAACAATCCCGCCAGACCATGGCTCGACCAAGATGCAGTAGCCATACCTGGGCCTAAGCATCCTTTACCCAAACACCCGGAGAAATGGCTCCCTAAGTTTGACCCGAAGTCCAAACAGTTAGCCGAAGATTACATCAAAAAGTTTATGTTATCTATTAGACTCCGTAGTGTTGAGAACGAAGACGTAGTCTGTAGATTGTTTCCCTACACCTTTGAGGGCAATGACTCTACATGGTACTTTTCCCAACAGCCACACACCATCGTGTCATGGGAGAAATTTGAATCTTGTTTCCTCGAGAAGTTCAAAGATGACAAGTCTCCTGAGGTTCTAGTCATGGAGCTTTCTAGCTTAAGAATGAACCCCAAAGAAAAGATCAAAGACTTTAATCAAAGGTTCTTGACATTAAAAAATAGAATCCCTATGGATTCGATGCCCACCGAAAATCTTATTATCACATATTATACAAAATCCTTACATCAAAACATAGTCATTTGGGTAAAGAGATCCAAAAAAGCCATGTTGTTAGAAGCCTTCGAAGAGGCCAGTCAGATCGAGAAATACATCCTTAGTTTAAAAGACACTACTAGCAATGAGACAGAGACTAGTTCATCTTCCAAGAAGAATATTGAAATACTTCAAAGACCTCCTCCAAACAAAGCCCAATTAGAAAATTTAGATCTAGAAAACTTGCAGAAAGTCGTTCAAAAGTTATCCAATCAGGTCATATATTTAAAAAGATCAGCCGAAGAAGCCTCTTCAAGTAAAGGGCCTTATAAACCCCCTTTTAGGAAGCCTTTTCCCACAAACCGACCAAAACCAACTTCTGAAGGTCTAAACTTAGAGAGCTTACAGTTTTCTATTCAGACGATCCTAGAGGCGCATGATAATTTAGTGCCCCCCGAAATTCCTGAGGAAATTGCTGAACAAGAGACCGTAGAAGAAGAGGATCCCTCTCCAAACATTTTTGGAAATTTTTCAGATAGCATTTTTCAGGCTAATTTCGAAACAGCACATCCTTATAACACTAGGAGTAAAACAACAAACAAGCCTTCTTCTGAAACTACAATTGTTGTTCCTCCAAAATAGTCCAAATCTGTTGAAACTAAACAGAATGCATCAGCCCCAAATTTAGGATATGATCTGATTGAAGATCTAAAGAAGCTTAGGGCTAACATCTGTGTTTTTGAATTGTTAAAATTTCCTTTTCTATTGCAAAAAATGTTGTAGAATATTGCAAAAAACAGCAAGAACAGAAATCCGAACAGTCATAAAATTGTTGAAAACAACACCAAAACACCTCAAAAGGTCTCTGCCAAAACCACATCCGAGCCCCAAGATAAAAGGGACCTTCCTGTAAAAAGTGTATCAAATGTAGACAAATTAGTTTCAAGGGCTGCGACTAAAAAACAATAGACTTCTACTGTTAATACTCGCACAAATGTCCCTCCCTTCCTGTTAACTTTTGAATTTTTTAACAGAAATGTACATAACTGTATGGTAGATTCAGGAGCATCATCTAACATGATGCCTTGGTCCATTTGTCAAAAAATTAATGCCGAAGTTCAACCATCCACCTTGAAAATTATTCAGCTTGATCGAACTAACGTTAAAGTAATAGGTGAATTGAAAGATGTGCTCATCAAGTTATCATTCCTAAAGTTCATCAAGTGATTGATATTATTGTTGTAGATATCCCAGAAGTTTATAGTCTGTTTTTAAGCAGAGATTGTTCAGAACAATTACATGGCTATTTTGCGACGGATTGGTCTCACTTGTGGCTGCCCGAGAATGGAAAGCCCAACAGGATCAAGGTAAATCGCGAATGTTATTTGAAGTTAATAGTGACTGATTTAAATGATCCCAATGAACCATTCACTCCTTCATCCGATTCACCCGAAATATAGGGTATGGATACCTTTTTTGGCAATTTTGTAGCCGAAACTTCCACTATCACTAACCCGGAACAACAATCTAAAATTTTGACATGTACGCAGCCAACAGCTTCTTCTCAGTGGACACATGTAACCGACTAAAATCAAATATGGTCTCTGTATTTTGATGGGTCAAAATCCAAACAAGGAGCTGGTGCAGGTTGCGTACTCATTGATCTAGCAGGTAATAAGACTTTGATCGCTTGTCAGTTAGAATTTGAATGTACGAACAACACGGCTGAATATGAGGCACTCTTGCAAGGTCTCAAAAAAGCATTAGATATGAACATTCAAAATTTGACTGTCTTCAGTGACTCTGAAATCGTGGTCAGACAGGTAAAAAATTCTATCCATTTTTTATCTCCGCACCTTAAAAGCTATCAAACTGAGGTATGGAATTTGATGAATAAATTTGCTGCATTTAACATAAATTCTATTCCTAGATTGAATAATTCAGAAGCTGATTTGCTAGATAATGTTGCTTCAAAAAATTTTCCTGCAGAAGGCTTGTCTCTGAATGCATTCTCCATCTAATTGTTGTTCAGACCATCTGTCCCTAACAACATTACAAACTGGAGAGTATTCGATGACGATCAACAGATCATCATTTTTTTGCGTATGGAAGAAAACTTCCAAGGTGCGGTGATCGACGAAGGGACCCATGATGAAAATATTTGTGACTTCACGGTAGTACCAGATCCAAGATCTCCAGAATCTTCATCAAACATGGTAAAATCTATCCCTAAATCTGTAGTTAGATTAGAAAAAATTTATGATCTTCACGACAAGTTTAGACGATCAGTGAACTGTAAAATGAAAAGTTCCTCTTTGACGCATGAAAAAGTAAACTTGGGAACTAACGACAACCCACAGTGCATTAATTTAGGGGTGGGCTGTTTTGAGCAAGAAAAAGTAGCATTTATTAAGTTGTTTAAGAAATTCAAAGATGTTTTTGCTTGGACGTACGACGACCTAAAAGCCTTTGATCCTAACATCATATAACACGTCATTCCTATGAAACCCCAAACCTTACCTTTTCAAAAAAAGTTAAGGAAAATGCATCCAAAACTTGAACCAACTGTTAATAAGGAATTAAATAAACTCCTGAACACTAATATAATCTTCCCAGTTAGGCACACGCAATGGGTCTCTAATCTTGTCCCTGTCCGGAAGAAGAATGGTGAAATCCGACTATGCGTCGATTTTCGAAATCTTAATTGAGCGTCTGATAAAGACAACTACCTTGTCCCACCTATGGAACAGATCCTGCAACAGATATCTGGTTCTGAAAGATTATCCTTATTGGATCGTTTTTCAGGGTACAACCAAGTCCTGATGTCCCCTCCAGACCAACTTAAAACCACCTTCTGCACTCCATGGGGAACCTACGCTGATAAGAAGATGCCCTTTGGACTCATAAATGCTGGTGCCACTTTCCAGAGAGCGATGAACATCGCTTTCCAAGGCTTAATCAATCAATCTGTCATAGTTTACCTCGATGACGTTACTATCTTCTCGAAAAACAAAGAATATCATCTAGCTCGTTTAAAATCCGTTCTGCAGCAATGTCATAAGTACGGCATTTCTTTAAATCCAAAGAAATCCATCTTCGCAATAGAACAAGGTAAACTCCTTAGATTCATTGTATCAAGCGAAGGGATGATTATCGACCCCGAAAGAAATCAAGTCATTTTGAAACTACCCCCTCCCTCATCAAAAAATTCCATGCAATCTTTCTTAGTTCAGATAAACTTTGTTAGGAGATTCATCCCCAGCTTTTCAGAAATGGTGAGGCCACTACAAAACCTAATAAAAAAGGATGTACAATAACATTGGGGACCTTTAGAAAGCCAGGCTTTTGATTCGATAAAAAAGGCCATAATAGACGCTCCTTCTCTAATGAGCCCCGACTTTTCCTAAGACTTTACCCTCTACACGTTTGCCTCTGACCATTCATACGTTGTTGTTTTAACTCAAAAGAACGCTGAAAACAACGAAGTCCCAATTGCCTTTATGAGCTCATCTTTCAAAGGGGTAGAACTTAATTACCCAGCAGTGGATCAACAAGCTTATGCTGTTTTTAAAGCAGTAAATCACTTCCGATCTTATCTACTGAAATCTCGAACGAAAATTATCGTCCCTTACCCAGCAGTTAGAAACCTGTTAGTACAAAAAGAACTAGGTTAAAAGAGGGAAAACTGGGTCACATCCTTGCAAGAGTATGAAATAGAAATCACCCCAGCACAAATAATGAGAGGTCAAGGGTTATGCAAATTAGTCGCTGACTTAGCTGCAGGACAGCAAGAGGAAAATGATATATCGAATGCAGGACAACACTACCAAAATTTAATCTACTGTGCACAAAACCTTGTCAGTCCTTCGTATGATGATATAAAATTTTGTCTTGAACATGGGTCAACTCCCTGTCAAATGGATCCCACGAAAAGAAGAGTGCTAAGATTAAAATATTTTTCCTTTCAGTTGATTAATGGTATTATGTTTCGTAAAAATTTTGATGGAGTATTAATGCGTTGTCTTGAGAAAGATGAAGCATAAAAGGTCCTATTGGAATTGCACGCAGGAGAAGTTGGTGGGCATTTTGGTGGAAATACCACTGCCCATAAAGTATTAAGAGTAGGTTACTACTTGCCCACACTTTTTAAATATGCTCATTCTTTGTGTCGCAAGTGTGTAATTTGTCAAAAAACATCCGGAAAGATACATAAACTAGCTTTCCCTCTGCAGCCCGTTTCAGCAGACTCCCCTTTTCAACAGTAGGGTCATGATATTATAGGCCCGATCAATCCGCCATCTTCACAGCAACATAAGTTTATCATAACAACCATGGATTACTTCACCAGGTGGTCCGAAGCTGCCCCATTAAAAGTTGTAAATACCAGTCAGGTAATAGCCTTTTTGAATTTAAATATTATAACTCCTTTTGGTATCCCTGACTGCCTGGTATTTGATAACGCTTCCTATTTTTCATCTCTTGAGATGAGTGATTTCTCTCTAGAAAAAGGAATCAAACTAAAATATTCTGCCAGTTACTACCCTCAAGGCAATGGATTGGCAGAATCAACTAATAAAAATCTGATCAAAATTATCAAGAGAACGGTCTCTGAAAACCATAAAAATTGGCATAATGCACTGTTAAACGCAATCTGGGCTGATAAAGTGACTCCAAAAACTGTTGTGGGTAACTCACCCTTCTTTCTTGTTTATGATAGAGAGGCAATTCTGCCACCACATATTCTCCTTCCCTCTCTGCAGCTATCACAGAAAATACAAGAAGAGTACTATCCCCCTTTGGAGAATCGAATTAACGCATTGTTAAAATTAGAAGAAGTGAGGGCTCAAGTGAAACAAAAATTGGATCAGCATCAACTCATGGTTAAAAGCTGGTTTGACTCCAATTCTACCTCTGACTGAAATCTTGAAGTAGGTGACCTTGTCCTAAAATGGGACAAACCACATGAGGGAAAAGGAGAGCATACAAAGTTTCAGAACTTGTGGCTAGGACCATTCTTGATTGTTGACAAATTGGGTCCCAGCTCCTTCCGATTACAGAATCTATAGGGACAGCCAGACACCTATCCGGTGAATGGCCAAGCTCTAAAAAGGTATTTCACCTGATGAAAATCCCGTGTACACTGTGTAAATATTTTTTTTTTGCTTTCTTTTCGTTTTTCTTTGTTGTTTTGCTTTGATTTTTCCCTTATGCTTACCAGTTTTTATTTTGAAACACACATAACTGCATCATGAACTGTTTCAGACAAAGAAAACAGAAAAATTTCTCCTCTGAAATGACTACTGAAGATTTTTAAAACATCAATTATGATATTTTTCTGAAGTTTGCAGCCATGTTAAAGAAAGCTTGTTGTTTGAAAAGCCTTTCTTGATTGCAATCTGTAACTGAAGCTTTTCACGATCATCCATAAAAAATTATTTTTACGCTGTCCCTGTTCCTTAAGAGAACAACTCAGAGATGTCTCCTCGCCTTCGAAGGTTGGTTTATAAACAAAATATCTCCAGATCTTAATGGAGGGAAGTTTAAAAATTCTCTCAAGGTCTGTAATTTATTAAAATATGTCCAAAATATCAGGATTTTCAGCGTCACCTCGCTCTATTAAATATCTTTAAAACTAAATAAATCTTCAGAGAGCTGTGGGAAGTGCTTGTAAACCCACCGGGATACTGAACAGGTCTGTTGGCAGTGGGTAAATGCATGCATGATGCCAAGATAATTTCATCGGGGTACTGAACAGGCCCGCTAGCAGCGAAGCAATATCAGGTATACAAAAATCCTCAGATATGGAATATTCTGACCTTAAATGTCCTTCATTCTGATCTTGAACTTCTTGGAAGGATACAGATATCAGAGTGGGTTAATTGACATCCCTGTGAAGTCTATAGACGCCTGCTGGCAGCAGCGGCTCTGTCAACAGTATTGAAGATTTTAACTTTAACATTGTGACTCTCTTTTGTCGAGATTATCATCAGTTTTCATCTTTTAAAATAAGAAGCAATCTGAAACTGGAATTTTTATGACTAATAATGATGTTCAAACAGTTTCTTGGTTGTTTTCGAGTTGAAGTTTTTCTAATTATCCTAATCTGGACTTGTTCGTTTGGCAGAGATAACTGCTTCTACTAGTGTTTCGCCATTGTTGGCAGCCATATTAAACTCTATTTTTTACAAGCTTCCTACACAGGTTTTTTAAATTCTCATTACTCGTCGCAACCTTTCTCATTAAATGACACCATTACCCATCACTTTCTGCGTGCCTGCTTTTTTATTTCATTTTTACGACTGCAAGCATGAAAACTCACAGCTGGAATTCATGTTTGATTTCATCAAAGGGTTAATGTTCATATGGTTCATCGTCTATTTGTCTTATTTTATAATGAACATGGTTGTTTACATGGTTATCACCCCTTGGTCTCGAACACACCTTGGTTACATATGTATTAAACCACCACCCATTTAGCATTTGACTATTGTTAATATGTTTTTGATTTATAAAATCTTTGATGCAATAGTTTATTTGACATATTGATTTTTTTTATCAAATCGTGGATATGCAATTGTTTATTTGACATTTTGATCGAATTTTGGATATGCATATGGTGGTTTTCAACTGTTATGATTTTTATGTGTACCATTACACCGAGGTGTCATTCCAAGTACAACCAGATATGATTTTTTTGCATGGCCTCAATCTACACCACTTTCCTCGCACGCATAGCATTAATGCTCCTTCCTAGCATTTTGAGTTGCCATTGCATTGTGTTGGGGAAGCTCAAGGCAATGGCTCTATCTTTGTTCTATCGAACCCTATCGTCGAATACCCTGTCAATTATGCATTGTTAGCCATGGCCCCTGTAGTGAGAATTGATCCCAATGGTGTCCAAACTTTGTTATTGTTTGATAATGCCCGAGAAGACTTAGAGAGGAATGGTTGGCGGGTATTTGTTGAGAAGTTCGAGGGTTTTAATTTAGTAGTTTCTCAACAATTCGCGCTAACGTTCAATGGTTTCAGAGCTAAAATTGGAGATGTCCAGCTTGAGTTAAATGAAGATTTCAATAGCTCAACCACCGGTCTGCCAGCCATGGGACAAAAGTGGTTTAAAAACTCAAAGGTTGATGAGATTCCCTGGTCACTGTTGTTTACCTCAAGGAAGATTACCAGCTGTGACAAAGGTGTGCCCGTTACATCTCTAAAACCTAGATGGCACGATCTGTTAGCTATTGTCAAGCAGTTCGTTACCTGTTAGGGTAGATATGGTTTGGTTTTCTTATATCACTTGTGGTTGCTCATGAGTTTTATCGACTTTCCCCTAAACATGCCCTATTTTCTTCTTCGAAGTTTATACAAAATGGCAAAGCATTTTAAAAGGCAGAAATCTGATTCTAGCCTGTTCCACCACTGTTTGATTAAAATTATTATTGTTCATCAGTTGAAGTTAAACGGTGATTGTTGGGACGCCTTCCTGTTAAGAAATGGTTTTGCTAGTACTGAAATAGGACAAGTTGACAAGTCTGTCATCACAGAAACCCTCATCGAGCCTACCATCCCTCCTCCTACGCTCTTACCCTATGTGGAACCCTCGACCTATGCTAACACTACCCAACCCAACACTCTACTAGATTCACATCCCAAAGGTGGTGTTAATTCTGTTAAAAAATCTGAAAAGAAAAAGTGTAAAGGTAATAGTGATATCAATTACAAGGGTAAAAGAGCCGCACATTGGGTTTCACGATGTGCCTGGAATAAACCTAATCCCTGTGCAGACCAAAACCCAATTATGTTAAGTGAGGATTCCGATTAAAAAATCGAACGGTTTCTAACCGACGAATATCCATATTCGTATGGACTTTTCTCTGGTAAACCCTATGATTATGTGACAAACCTTCCACCGTGTCTTAAAGACAGCCCCGACTTCCCTGGAATCAAGCTCAATAGAGAAACTACAATTCAAATGGAAAATTTCCCACCTGTTAATACCATCACTACTAATACACATTCTATTCAGACGCAATGCAACGAATGTCAGTCATGGCTTGATAGGTATTACATAGACATGCCTTTAGTCCACTCTTGGATCAAATCCTTGCAGGACCAGGTGAATTTGCTAACAAAAGAGAATGACAGACTACAATCCGTATCCCAAACCAATGATAAAAGACAAAAAAACCACAGGGTCTGTTGTTTTTAAGAACATGGAAGCAGCGACTGCCATTGTGAATTCGAAAATTGCTTGATTAAGACGAATCCCTTAATCTGAGGTATGGTGTTTTAAAAATAATTTTAGGATGATTTTGTCTTTGTTTTTAATGAGAATACATGATTTGTTTGCTCGAATTACATCTAGTCTGTTTCAATTGGTTTAATAAAACACGATTCTATTTATAATTATAACTAGCTACAGAATCGTGAGATTCTGTAGCTAGTTACAAGAATTTGAATTATTTGTTTGAATAACTAAAAATGCATCTAAAATCTTTTATTCTTGTGTTTTTTCAGGAACATATGATTTCTACAGGATATTTGAACCACTGGTGGCATCTCTCAGCATGCTATTTTTATGTTGTTTTAGAATAGGCTGTTAGTTTTGATATTGAATATAATATGGGAGGTTGCATCCCCCACAATTTTTGGAACAAATTATATGATATCCACATGAAACGTTTTGATCTTGTAAGCTATATAAATGTATTGTTTTTTAAACTAAAACGATCACTGCCTGGGAGCAGAAACTATGGATTTATGATTGACAGAGTTGAATGGAAGTTGATGTTGGTACAGCTTTAGCTTCGATATATCATATTTTTGTTCAAGTTTTGTTCATTTTGATTTGTAATCAAATTGTGACTACTTTAGGTATCATGGTTTATTACAGGTTGATGTGATGGGATTTTTATGGTGTCCATGTTTTATGTCTCTCACATTATATACAGCAACTATCCTATTCAAATTTGATGATTAGAATATTAATCTTCTTTATTCAATGAGCAGTTGTATGCAAATTTTTACAGCTAGATTTATCTTAATGTGATCATTTGTCAAATTATAGAATTGTTGTTACTACTTCTCTCATGTTCTGTTATTAGCATTCGATCATTATTGCTTCGTGTTTACGAGAAGCATTTGGAAAATCTGGTGCAGGTTGGCCTCATCAAACAACGAAATTAGATGCTATACACGGGACAAATAGGAGATGCAATTACAGGTTAGTTCGCTTGTTTTATTTTATTAGTGAAATTAATATAGGAATTTCCTGTAGTCTAAATGCATTGTATTGTTTGTTATCTTTATTTTTCAATTATATAGTGGCTATTTCCTTTCTTGTTCATAAACATTATAAAAATAAATAAATAAAAAGACTGAGTGATAGTTTGTTGTCGCTAAATAAATCAATTCATATTTGATTTTCGCAGATTTCGATCAAAATTTGCATTCTGTAAATGTTATAAATATATCAGAGATCTAATCATATTGTACATATAATAAGTAAAGCTATTTTATAAATGTTAAGTAGTGAGCTGTAAGTATATTGTAGTTTTGTATATAGTTTTCAGCAAGTGTTTTTCATTAAGTTAGTTTCTTTAGTTTCATTTTTCACTTTCTTAGGACTTAGATCGGCCAACAGAGCCGCTAAACCCATCGGAGTGGATTAATCCAAATGGCTTGGGTTAAGTAGACAACCCCGGACCGGATTCACTCTTCCCATTGACGAGCGGTCATTTTTCGCCCGTTAACAACTTGGTTGGCCAAGAATTCCTCATCCAAGATCTAGGAACTTTTAAATACTTCAAGTTTTCTCACAACAACCTTCACAAGGCTTTGAGTCATTTCCTCAACAAGAAATCACACCACTGACTTACAATCCAATTTACATGCACACATGCCTCTTTCTCAGCATAAAAACATATCCAAACAATGGTTTCCTTGAATTATATCATGGTTGGTCCTCTTCCAAGCCCTCCTCTCCTTCTTTAGTTCCCAAAACCTACATGTAAAAATTGTCCCCCTTCTGCATACCAATTCCCTCCCTTCCTTGCTTGCTTGACTCACACTCTTCTCAAGGATGATTGCAATTCATCCCATTCTCTTCAATAACTATGGGATGTGACCACTCACACCCACCCTCTTACATGATTTAAATGATTGTATTCTCATACAAATAATAAAATAGAAGGTTATACACAAAGATAATAATTCATGAATGTGGGTTGAATTGATACCCATGAGGAATTCCCCCTT
>SNQJ01S0112552.1:28582-47354 GCA_010110895.2 Picea sitchensis
TGATCTGAAAATGATAAAGACTTGTATTCTTGAAAATATTTGCAAGTTTTAATTCAAGTGTTCTTATGCAAAAGGATCAATTTGAAAACACAACTTTTATAGAAATTACACATTCAAGATGCATATAATCAGCAGCAAATAACAGTGAATAGAAAACACATAACACAACAAATGATAAAGGAGTTCACCCCTCTCTTGGGCTACATCTCCTGGTCCAGCTTCCAATGGATATTTTGTATTATTTTCTCAAAGTGATAAAATATGTACTTTACAATGCTCAAAATTCCAAATAGATGGCTCCAATGGATTCAGAATGTCCAAAAACCCCTAACTGGATTTTTTGGGCACCTCATTTGGCCAAAAAATGAAAAAGATAGGCTTCCTGGAAGTTCCCCTTCAAACTTGCTATCTCTGGATCACCAAAATGCACCTCAGCACCCTCAACCTAGCCTCTATCCTCATATTTGTGATAAAACCTAGAACCGAGCGCAACTACAAAACGGTGTGAACTGTAGGACGGTTAGGGCGCACCTAGCCCCTAACCGCCAAAACCATGGGCATATGGGTCACCATGTGACCACGCGCACATACAAAAAGTGCTAAGGTTTAAAATCATGTCATATGGGTAGGCGCCATGGGACCAGGCGCGCAGTCTTTTGAAATGTTTGAAACATGCACGCACACACGGTGGTCGTATGATAACAATATGTGACCGAACCGCGCCCCGATTCACAACGTAATGCAATTCAAATAAATTTAATACCATATATATATAATAAGAAACAACGGTGGGCACGCCGGTTGGGCGGCCCTTCCCAAGGCTCTTCCTCTGCCCAAAGGTCACGGGGTCGAGTCCTGCCGACTACATAAGTCTTATCCATATCCTGGGTGACACGTGGCAGCCCTTGTTTGGGCCACGTGTCACAAACCCATTCGCCACCAAGATGCCATGTGTCAGATGCCAATTCGTCCACACAACTACCAACCAACACCTGCCACGTGTTGCATGGCCCTGCCAACTCAGCATCTGCCACATGTCGTATGGCCCTGCCACGTCATCATTTGTACGGACTGTACGGACTGTATAGTCAGCACATTTTTTTTGCTTGTTTGACGATTTGAACAGAACGTGATATCTCACTCATCTGACGTCCGTTTGAACCCAAACAAGTTGCGTTGGGTTTTTGACGACGAGGTCTACGCACCCATTCGATTTGAAGTGATTTTGAGCACTTTGAATTTTGAGCAAAATTTGATCCCCTAGATCAGTCTTTTAGATATTCTAACACTTCAATTTTTTTCTTGAGAAAATACACCCAGGTGTACCTTGACCAATCATCAATAAAGGTCAACACATACTTGGCCCTGCTCATGGAGAGGTGAGGGAATGAGCCCATGATGTCACTGTGAACAATATCAAAGGGTGAAGAGTCCCTTGATGCCTTACCCTTCTCAAATATATTTTTTATGCTTTCCAAGTATGCATCCTTAACAAACTTCATTAGAAAATTTTGTCTCTGGAAAACCTGTCACCATACCCTTCTTGTTAAATTATTGCAAATAGAGGTAATTGAGGTGAAAAAATATCTCATACCATAACTTCATAACTCCATAACTCCATTAACATGTTTTATTAGTAAAACAAAATAATATTTAGGAATGAAATGGGAAAAAGAATACAACATGGACTAGTGACTGCTACCCAAATTGCAACCTTTGATCCATAAAAAATATATGAAATCGCTACTGAATCCAAAGTGAACTCCACTCACTTTCTGTTACCTAAATTTTTGATATGATAAATGAAATTTATATTGATGAATAACAAGGGTACATGCAACACATTCTGAAAATTTCCATTTTCTAAATCAATTTTACCTTCCCCACATACCTAAAAAGGTGTATCATCTCCCATTAAAATAGAAGGATCGATGCGTGGATCCAAATAAGTGAAGAACTCTTGTGATGAGGCCACATGACTAGAGGCTTATTAATCCATGTGGATAATGATGAAGAAACAACAACTAAATCATGATCATATTTTCCTTTTCCTCTATCATCAAGGGGATTTTGACTAGCCTTCTTCCTATCATTTTTTGGTATCTGCCCACAAAGCTTGTTCTGTTAAAAAATAAGTGTCATCTGATCAATTGTTTTCTTCATGGTGAGAGAAATATTATGGATCTATCGCATGCATGAAGAAACAATTATGGTGAGAGAAATTTTCTAGAACCATCGCATAATATTTATTGAAACGGATTTTCATACCAAACAATTGTGGTCCATCATCATCATTCAACCACAGTTTCTTGGTCTAAAAAGTCAATTCAATAAATCTTATGCGATGGATCCGGAAGATTTCTCTCATCCTAATGTTTTATTCATGCATGCATGTTCTGGATGAAATCCTATATTCATTATCCACACTTCATCGTCTCCTTCTTTGATTCCCTTCCCCGACCCCTAGGATTGGAGGTCTCTTTAGTATACTTGGGATTTCTATCATTTTCTAGATCTATATCTTTCCTACCTTTGAATTTTTGTTTGAATTTTCTACTAGACTTATATTTGTTGCAAGTACATGTTTCTTTGAGGACTTTTGGACACCCATTTGAACAATTTTATCTTGCTCATGGGTGAGAGACTGAAATGTAACACCCCGCTCTACTGAGCACACTTTTATTGACATATTCTTTGAGGATACTTGCGTGCAAGTGATCCGGTTATGGTATATTATGATTTTGTTTTGATTATGGGATATATATGTTGATGGTGATGTATTGTGACTTATATCTATTTTGATGCATATGTATTGGCATATTCTATTGACAAGTTTTCCTAAGTGTGCAGGACACATGGCAGTTATGGATGCTGACAATATCAATGGAATTCCTTGGACTCTCGATTGAGTCAGGGAGGGGATTGTAATTTGATTGAATATTTCATTTTTGCATATGTGACATATGATTGATTGCAGCATGATTTATATATATATGTGTGTGTGTGTGTGTGTGTGTGTGTGTGTGTGTGTGTGTGTGGATTATTGACACGATTTTTGTTAGTGGATGTAGGGTTGACGATGATTTTTAATCTGACTCACATAAGGAGTAGAGGGGCCATGCACAAAAACTAAAAATTTGAGGGAGAGGTGTGGCAACATCCTTGTCATAGGCTACTATCACTCTCGTTGTGACCTGAACTGTAGGTTAACAATTACATAGTTGGAGAGGTACACAATGTCATGAGAGAAGACCGAGACAGTCGCTCACGATGAAACCTAAGGGGCGTGCAATAAGGAAAAATCATTATTCCTTAGAAGCCCTTAGTCTCTCACAAGGTCGACCAAGTGGAGTGTTGACTCCAAGGGTCGGAAAAACTTCCAAAACCAGTCAAAGGTGAGTGGAACCCTTGGAGAACAGAGGTGCATATTGAAGGACATGTCGTGTACTTAAAAAACTTGAGTCTATAAATATAGGTGGCCTAGAAAGCATTGAATTGATTAGACCTTGTCGGATTAAAATAATTATTTAAACAATGAATTCATTAATTATAAATCCCACTAAAAGTTTAAGCCTAAGTCTAAGTTTAGATCGGGGACTAAATCAAAATATTAAATAAATTAAAATAATAGAGATAAATCAATTTAAGGAAAAAGTGAGAAAAATCTAAACATTGGATAGAATGCACATGTGTGCATGAAAATATTAAAAGGGATTTTTAAAATAGAAAGAAATAAAATATGAGAGAATAGGTGTACACATAAAATGGTATCTAGAGTCCATCTACCACTAGTCGAACTAGAAGAAGACTCCTAATCCAACTCTAACTAAAAGCTAGTTAGGAGACAATCATTAAATGATAATTTGGGAAACAAAGGGACAACTAAGAGAGAAAATAGGAACACATTGAAGAATGTGAGGGAAGATGGCTTTTTAAATAAATTAAAAATGGTATTTACTTGTGCAACTTGGGGAGAGTGTGTCAAGTCTGTGGGTGAATATTACTAATTAAATTAATTAAAAAAATTATTAATTGTGCATGAGGACATGTGTCAATTGGGAAATTTCTATAAAACAAATGGTGTAGAAGGGAAATGGATTTGACTTATTCTTGGTAAGGTTATGCTGCCAAAATCATTGGGGACTCTGTTTTACTTGTGAGAGATGGGATACCAAGCTTGAAGAAAGAATGCAAGATCTATCTTTCGAGGAAAGCTTCGAGCTATTGTTTTTGGTTTCTTTTGTGTGGCCCCTTTGTGGCTCGGGGGGCTAAGGGGGAAGAAGAGTACCCCTAGCATTGACTGGGAGGTACTGGTGAAGTCAATTGGTTAGCAAAACAAGAAGGATAAAGGATGAGGTGCAAGGTTCCAAGTTGGAAAGGACTTAGCACAAAATCCAAGTTGAAGATTATCATCAAAATTCTTCCATTATTCTGGTCACGGTACTCCAATTTTAATTATTATTGTTGTATTAAAATATTTTTTTTTATTGAATATGCATGGAAGACTGTATAATTGGGACATAGTATTCCTGTAATTTATACAAAAAAAAATTCTTACTGTTTACGATAGATATCAATTCCAGTATTTTGAACATGGTTATGCAATCCCTATGCGAAAAATCATATCAGGTTTTCTTTAAAATTTAAGTAATTATGTGTTGAAATCGAATAGTAATCTAACTGAATTAAACCCCGCATTTCGATAGCTTTTTCGATTTCGTTCGTTGGGTAAATTGAAATGTGGATGGTGTAATAAAAGTTGCCTCCTATTCAATAATTTCTATCTCGAAAATTAATCCTAAGCGTAGTTGCAATTGATTCAGTAATTTCTAGCTTGCAAATTAATCTTATGTGTCTCTGACACCACGGTTTTACTTTTTCTGATGAATACTTTTTTTTTTCCACGAGAAAAAATTGCTCTTTATATTCAAAAGGATATAAATGTATACAAGTCGGAGTTCAAATACATCAGCGAATCAAGCCAATTCCACAAATATTTGGGTCAAAATCACCTATGGTCCAACAAATACAACAAATATGGACGAAGATCTGATATATACTAATAAGAAATCATTTCAAAGATTTAACTTATATGAATTGCCTTCATGTCCGTCCTCCCAAAATGTATAGAAAATTTGACTCGGGGGTAGGTGCAATGCTTTTTTCGAGAGTGTGTCAGCCTCTTTGTTTTCTTCACGGAAAATGTGTTGGAAGGTGAGTTTTCTGAAGAGAAGAGTAGCGTCTTTGGTCCGTTCCTTCCAGCTATTGAGGGCTGCCACTCGGAAGTCTGCCACTCCGTTCAGCCAGTCAATAGTGAGCTTGGAGTCACCGAGGAGCAGCAAATTATCCGTGTGTCGACTAGCCAATATAAGCGAGGTCCAGGCACCAATGAGCTCCGCCTTGGTATTGGAACCCTGTCTGCAGTTCATCATCCAGATAATACTCGAATGAGAATTTATAATTAATTTCCCCCCCGCACCACAAAGTGCGCCTCCCTGTTGAGAGGCCCCGTCAAACCAGGCCACCGCTCTGTCCATTGGAATGAATCGTGGCTGCCGAACAGGTTTAACTTGTAAAGTTATAGCAGATTTGTTTGCTTCAGATAAGATGAGAGATATAATGTGCATGATTGATGGCGTCTTATCGTTGAAGATAGAGGCGTTTTTGGACAGCCAAACATGCCAACAGATGTGAATTGGAAGCATAGGGTGAGTGCTGGAAGTGTGAATCCAGTTTTGAAAGCAAGATTGTATACCGATACCATTCCAATGATTTGGAATCTTTAGCGCTGCCGTGGTTGCTGTCCAAAGCGCTCTGGTGAAAGAGCAGAGCACGAAGACATGGAGGGAAGAATCAGTGTCTTGTGCACAGAGTGGGCATCGACTTGGGCCCTCCCAGCTGCGCACTTGGAGATTGTCCCAGAAAAGTAATTTATGTTCCAACATGAGCCACAAGTGCAACTTGTATTTTAAGGGGCAAGTGGCCTTCCAAATCCTCTGTCTCCAAGATGGAATAGAAGAGTTCCAAGAAATGGCGGCCTGAGCATTATAAACGTTTTTTGCCGATATTCTGCCCGATCGATCTCCCCCCGTCCAGAGAAGAGAGTCTGCCTTTGTCTTCAGATAAATGTCGGATGCTATGAGTAATTGTGAGAAATTGTCCCATTCGGCCCGATGTTCCAGGTTTAGAAGAAGGTCCGATCCGCTCAGCCAGGAGTCGCCGAGTGTGCCTGTAATGGATGTGCTGGAGAATTGGTGTAAATAGATAAGATTTTTGCTGCGAAGATGTGCTCGAAGAGGTGAGGAGAGAAATGCCTTTCTGCCAAGATCCAGAATACAGTCTCGGCCGACTTCAATCAATCGACCATCCCCGGGATCCCACGAGAGCCACTTTAAGATTATTGGGAGAGTGGCAGAGAGTTTTTTCCACAAATGTGAACCGGTTTTTGGTTGTGCTTCCGCGAATCTAAACCTTAAATGGACAGGTAGCTGATGTAAATATTTAGCTCTGATTACAGAGCTCCATAGTCCAGGAGTTGTTAAAATTCTCCTGAAGGTATTTGTCGAGAGAGCCATTTGAAACATTGGCAGATGTTTGAGGCCCCAGCCTCCCAACGTCTTTGGCTTCGAGAGATCCTCCCACTTGCAGAGGTGAAATCTTCTGGTCTTCTTGCAGCCGGACCAAAGAAAAGTGAAAATGAGCTGACGGAGAGACTTCAATACAGAGGCTGGGATTTGTGCTAAAGCCATCCAGTACACTGGTAGGCTTTCCAGCACCGCTTTGATCAGAATGAATCTTCCTCCCATGGATAGATATCAGTGCTTCCAATTAAGAATTCTTTCTTTGAAATTGTCCACAAGCCATATCCAGTCTTTTGAAGTGTATCTAGAGGCTTTTAAGAAGAAGCCTAAGTAATGAAAGCCTTCTGCCAGATCTTGGCAACCTATGCCAAATAGATCCCTTATGTCCAGTTTTAAGGATTCCTGTGTTTTTGAGAACATGAAAGTGGATTTGGAGGCATTGATTTGAAGACCTGAAACAACACAAAAGGAAGAGAGGATCGAATGTATAATAGTCCATTCAGCCAAATTAGCAGAAGTCAAGATTAGAACGTCATCAACAAAAAGGATATGGAGAATGTGAGTTTGTCCAGCCACTTTAATGCCTTTCAAGAGGCCCTCCACCTGTTTGTTCTTTAATAATATGCTGAGGCCTTCCAGGATCAAGATGAAAAGAAGGGGAGAGAGTGAGCAACCCTGTCTGAGACCTCTCTCGCATTTGAAGGACTTAGTAGCTTCTCCATTGATTAAGATGGCCAAGGAAGCCGAGGTGATACAGCCCAAAATCCAGTTTGTAAAAGAAGTACCGAAACCGCTCTGAATAAGTATGAGGTGAAGAAAGTTCCAATTAATGCAATCAAATGCTTTTTTAAGGTCCAGCTTCAGGAGGATGGCTTGCTGCTTTGTTGTTTTGATGGTGTGGATGCATTCTTGTGCAACTCCCACAACATCCAGGATCTGTCTTCCTTTGAGGAAGCCAAGCTGTTCTTCGGAGAGTGCCCGAGAGAGAAAAGGTCGGAGTCTGACAGCAATGAGTTTTGAGATGATTTTATAACAGAGATTACATAGTGAGATGGGGCGGAAGTCAGAAAAATGACGAGGCTGATTAGCTTTTGGAATCAAAACCACGAAGGTTTTGTTCAGGTGAGAGCTAACAACCCCTCTTGTTTCGAATCTTCAATGACTTCAAGTAAGTCTGGACTCATTAGATCAAAAAAAAATGTAAGAAGAGTTCGACCGACCAGCCGTCGGGTCCGGGACTCTTCTCTTTTTTGAAACTTTTGATTGTCTCAAATAGTTCTTCTTTTGTACAAGGAGAGTGTAACGAATTTGCTTCTTCTGGAGTAATCAGAGTAGGGAATAAGCTAGCTAAAGTTGACTGTTCTGCAAGTGATGGGGCTGGGGGAGCTTGGTAAAAGGTTTTAAAATGAGAGTGTGCCGCCGATTTTATCTCTGTCTGGGAATGAAGTAGATTGCCAAAGTCATCTTCGATTTCCCAAATTTGTTTTCTTGATCTCCGGGCGCATGCTACTTTATGAAAGAAAGTGGTATTTTTATCTCCACTCGCCAGCCACAACATCCTACTCTTCATGCGCCATCTTTCCTCCTCTTCACGAAGCAAATGTTTATGTGCATCTTCTAGAGTTCTAATCCTGCGGGTTAGATCCTCACAGCTCGGCTTCTGTAGCTGTTGTTTTATAAGGAAATCCAGATCAAATTCAATGCTGCTATGTTTTGTTTGTTCTCTATCTTTTTTATCTTTCAGCCATTGAATTGAGAGTGATATTAAGTGACCGAGTTTTCTGAACAAATTCCCCTGTGCGTCTCCAGGAATGACCAGTGAACAGTCAGACCAAACAGAATTGACAAGATTAATGAAGGAAGGTTCCTTCAACCACTGTGCATTAAATTTAAAGGGGTAGCCCTTTGCTCCATGTCCTTCTCCAATTTGAAGGCAAATTGGCGAATGGTCTGATAAAAAGGGAAGATTAATCCAAGTTCGGCTGCTATAAGATGGAAGAAGCAGGCTCTCAGCAACCAAAAAACGATCTAGTCGTTTAGAAATGTGAGTTGTTCCTTGTCTTCCGTTCCTCCAGGTTGGCAGGAGCTCTGGGGGTTTTAAATCGATCAGAGCATTTTTATAAAAGAGTTGTTGAAAGAAGCTGGAGAGAGGGTCAGCCTGGGCCGAGTCGCCCCAAATTTCATTGTTGCAGGTAGTTAGATTAAGATCACCGGCTAGTATGAGATTCTCAGCTGCTAAGAGTCCCAGATCATCGAGCCTCTACCAGAATTCCTTGCGTCCTGTGCAAGGGCCATAAACATTAAGCAGGTTTATAGATCGATTTAATTCCAGACTTCTTCCGGTAAGAAATATACCCCCAGGACTAAGCATCGGGGATAGGTTGAAAGCTGCTGGGTCCCAAGTGACCAAAAGTCCTCCCGATGTGCCCACTGAACTTGCCGCACAAGAGATCCAGCTCGGACGAAGTGAATGCATGAATTTTCTAGCCACTGAAGCTTCGACAAGGGTTTCTTGTAGGAAAATGAGAGAAGGATGAGTCTGATCGATGATTCTTTTCAAGGAGGTTTGTTTCAGAGGTCCTCCGACCCCTCTGATGTTGATGGAGAGCAAGATCATGACTTCCCTCTTGCCAGTGCTTTAAGGCCTCTAAGCGCCCCCTGTGACGGAACCGGAATGGAAGTGTCCGCTGATGATGGGTCAATCATGGATTTCTTACGAGCACTTCGAGTTTTCAAAGGAGAAAAATCCTGTCCTATTCCTCTAGACCAGGTCGGATCTTTGGGAGATGAAGATAAAGGTCTAGATGAAGATGGAAGGTCAGCAGGACTCTCTGTTCCTGTTACTGTAGTGTTGCCGAGATAGGTGTGTAGCGGGAGGGATCCAAAGGGAAGGGAAGGTTGAGTAGGTGAATCCCGAATAAAATTATCCAGTTGAGTATCCGAGAGGGGAGGTTCTGAAAATCCAGCTAGTGCATTTGGATCCAGTGTGTCTTCTAAATCTATGAAGGGGTCCGTCTCGGAAAGAATAAGTGAAGTCGGTGGTATTGGCGAAGCGAGGGAGGGCTGCTCTGGAGTTGTTGTTGTAGCAGATGTCTGGGAGGAGTCTGAATCGAGAGGGTCAAGTGGAGGGGTTGTAGGAGCATTCTGGAAGGTTGGTGGAAAAATGAGTGCAGCATGTTCAGATATGAAAAGCATGTCCGAGGCTGATAAAGTGTTGTAAAGAGATGGGCAGAGAGATTGAATTTTGCTCACTATATCATTCTCCGGAGCCAGGTCATCAGTTTGAGTGTGAGGCACCTAAGATGGTTGGTTTGATGAAGAGATATAGCCATTGAAGTTGTCCTCTTCGGCAGGGTCCAAAAACTCTTCCGTTGGTGGGAACTTAGAGCAGTCTCTACGCAAGTGTCCTGTTCTTCTGCAAAAGGAGCAGCGGAAAGGTATGTCGAGGAAGTCCAAATTCTGTGAGATCAACTGTCCACGCCAGTCTATCTCCAAGACTTCAGGGAGTCCAACCTGTATGTCTACTTCCACATATAACTTTGCTAGACTTCTATCTGGAGCCTCAAGTAGATTTGTGTCAACTTTGAGAAAACGCCCTAAGGATGCTCCAATCCGTTCAAGGGCTTGCAGGTTCCAAAATTGAAGCGGGAGGCCTGGGAGAAGTACTTCTGATGAATACTTGTTAAAGCACTTGTCGGAAAGACAATATTCAAGGGGTTACTTTTACCTCAAAGTCACTCTATGATTTCCGATCTCTGTCGAATTTCATTGTTGTTAAACTTATCGTCCTCAAGTACTTTAGCCATCAGGGTCGCTCAGTTACCCGAATGATTTAAAATTTTTATCACGCTTGCTCCTGGAAATATCCCTTGTAGATCCTTATCTCAAGCCCATCACCTTAATTCTCTACAATGAGTCGTCATTCAACTACCTTCACGGTCCTAAATGTTGAGTGCACTATGAATGTGCAGACAAGCTTCCAATAAATCTTGATGGGTGATTGAAATACGTTGATCCATCGTTTTCTTTAAAATCTTGATTTCCATTTTTCCTGGTGAGTTCCAGATTCTTGCGCAATTGTTCTTTAAAATGTTGACGCCAATCATGTATCGACTATCGATGATTTGTGTCGGCCAATGTTTCACCGTTTCAACCCTTGGATTTCGCCGATGCCAAAAATGTATCAGCGATCGGCGATCAACAATTTGTTATGGTTGTCCACATTTGTGATTTATATCTGGGGTTTCGCCGATGACGAAAACGTATCGAATATGTTAAAGAACTGTATTATAGACCATACATTGTCAACCACCGTTGAAAGTTTTGGCCTTTCATGCCATGTTACTAAAAAAATATCAATCCATCAATAACTTCAAGCCCAAAAAGAATAACGGATAAGAAGACTCAATAACAACACATAAATTCATCCATCCCACAATACTGATTCTAATTCAAAAAAAGATAAGTGGTACCAAAAAAGAAAGAAATTTGCAAAATATTTTAGGATGTGTTAAGTGCTCAACAGGTCGCTCGGTTACCCGAATGATTTAAAATATTTATCACACTTGCGCCTGGAATACTCCCTTGTATATATTCATCTCAATCCCATCACCTTAATTCTCTGCAACGAGTCGCCATTCAACTACCCTCATGGTCCTAAATGTTGAGTGCACTGTGAATGTGCAGACAAGCTTCCAATAAATCTTGATGGGTGATTGAAATGCATTGATCCATCGTTTTCTTTAAAATCTTGATTTCCATTTTTCCTGGTGAGTTCCAGATTCTTGCACAATTGTTATTTGATAGAAGGATGCTGACATTTCTTATTTTTATCTCTGTTGTGTTTACCAACCTTGGACTCAGATCTTAAATAAATAAAGTTTTATTTACTATGGTCGACCATAGTTTTCACGCCTTCCTATAAAAGGGTGTAACCTAAACTTAACCAGATTGCATAGGAATTTCGAATTACAAAACATGCAAGAACTAATAAATATTTAATCGTCCTCAAGTAGCTTTTCATGTAGAGGGTTGTTTTTGCATTGCACTCTTGATTTTGGTCATTAATGTTGACCTTTTTAAATGATTAATAGGATTTGTATCTGCACTTGAGTAAGGATTTAGCTTGGGTCTCTTCTTTTGTTGGCGTTCAACCGTTGGGTAATCACTTGGAGTGAATGAAGGAACATGTTGGTGTATACAAGGCGAGACTCAGCTCGTCATTCTGTCCTCACTGCGCGTAGTATGGACGACCGACGGGTAGAGAAATTGAGTGCGAATGGCATAACCATATGTGGATCTCTAACCTGGTGGATTCTGTACTGAAGTATATATTTAAACATATGTTCATCTTTGTGAACTGCGTCACTTATAAATTTGATGATTTTACTCGTGGGAATAAAATTTCTAATTACTAAATTATGTTCTATTGATCTTCTGGTTGTTGAGTTTTGAGAACTAACAAATTGACTGCAATGGATGTAATTTTTTTCTCCAGTTGAAGATGGGACAAGGGAAACCATTAGCTATGTCGTTCTTGTGGCCATCTTGTTGAATACATATAAATTGCTTTTCTGAGCTGGGGGTTGGGTTGTAGTTCCATTATGGCCTTGTTTTACCATATTCTACATTCATATATTTTACGTCACACACTCCCGATATGTGTGAAGTCGTCTTAAGATCAATCAATTACTTCATGGAATAAAACCATTGAATGACAAATGATTAATGATGTTATAAAGTTGCTTGAAGTGATCAAAATTTCTCCTAGGGTGATTATAATCAAGGACTTACTTTCGTTTAAATTGATTACTAATGATGACTATATGAATAGAATAGTTACACTTGGGTGTGTCTTTACACTTAGTATTTTGGTTAATGTACATATGAAATAATATGTACAATAAATATATGATGGTATTCATAAGAGAAGGTATATTATCTAGATGTAGAGTAATTGTTGTTGATATGATCTTTAAAAGAAGGAAACCTTGTTTAGTATGATGAGTAATTGAATGTTTTAAATTGCGTTATAATCAAGTACCTTACTGTTACTTCAGTAATGAGTCTAGAATTGATTAGTTATGGGAATAGATACCTCCTTGTTGTTCGGAATAGTCGTCAGTCTTTAGACCTTAAATGGTCAATATCAATCAGATGAATTCTGGACTTGAGCATTGATTATGTGTCTTGGAGGTCCTAACCTTGTAGGGTAGGTTGAGAAGATAGAAATTCTTATTGTTCTACTTATTATATGTTGATATATTAGTAAATTGATGTTATTCGACTCTTGTCATAAAGTGATGTGAATGAGACAATAATGTGTAAAATAGACGTATGTATTGTTGTGTATAACTTACTCAAGATGATGTTTAAAAAAAAAAGTACCATTGTATTTACTTACTTATTTTATGTTGTGATGGAGGGGGATGTTACATATGGTATCAGAACGGGTTCAACCCTGCGACATTGGACCGTTACACCTTCCACTGTGTTAACTGAAAGATAAAAATATATTACTAATTAAGTTTTGAAAATTGTCCATGCATGTAATCATGGTTAGAGGATGTCGAGGATGTAGGAAATGTGGTGCTGGAGGAAGAGGTGTGACACCTTCGAAAATATCCATGCCAGAGGGGTCTAACCCCGAGGGATAACAACAGACCACTGAGCAGGAGCAGGTTGTTGTGGGATATGTGTTAGGTATGATGAGATCCTTCAAGAGGATGTCAGATGTGTTGATCAACCGCCTAGATCGAGATGAGGGTAGAGCATATGTGCCCAATGAGGGTTCACAACATGCTCCATTTGGTAGTAGTAGTATACACATAGAACCCGATAAGGTGAAGTTTCCCAATTTCATGGGTGCCACGGATGACTCAGCTGTCGAGGCATGGTTGGAGAACATGGAAATGTGCTTTACACTACATGATTACACCTCCAACATGAAAGTCCGCATGGCGATATTTCAACTGAAAGGGAGTGCTCTTCTATGGTGGAATATGCTCCTACCTCAACTAAACATGGTCGTCGAAGACATGTCATGGGAGTTGTTCGAGGAACGGTTCCAGGAGAGGTACTTTTCTGAATAATTCATTGAGCACTAGCTTAATGAGTTCAATGCCTTAAAACAGGGTGGTCGTACAGTACTAGAGTATGAGGCCAGATTCATGGAGCTACTTAGGTATGATCCACACCTGAACACAGAGAATTTAAAGGTCAACAAGTTTGTGTTCGGCCTTAACTTCAACATTCATGCAAAGGTGAGGATTATAATGCCTCAGATGTTGTACGATGCAGTTTAGAAGGCTCTCATAGCTGAGGAAGATATGCAAAGTGGGGATTATGGAAAGACTCCTAAAAAGAATGTACAAATGTCATCAGGAGCGCAAAAGCATCAAACACCAACTAGACAAACTTTAGGGAATCGAGATACACCCAGAGGACCTATGCTCACGACACCATGGCGACAGACTCCTTAGTAGAGGATTCCTTACAAAGTACCACAACAACAACAACAACAACGTTATCCGCAGAAGCAACAACAGTTTAGTCCTGTTCAAAAAAATGGAACAGGATCACAGACTGTTAGGCCAACAACTTCTACTTCAAGGACCAGGAGTACTTGACCGAAGACTAGATGTTGGACATGTGGAGAGCCACATTACCAGTGAGACTATCCGAATGAGAAGGACAAAGCGACCATATCATCAGGACCCACTATAGTTGGAGATTTTGGCAAGGCCCACAAGATACATGCAGTGGTGAACTGACGCAGCCCTTCCTCAACCCATGGGTCGGAAGGTCCACGTCCTCAGGATATTCTCCCTTTTCGGCCCGAAGAACTATTGAACAGCTCTTCTATTTCCCTTTCGGGAAATCTGCACCCATAATTCACCTCGTGAAATCCCTTTTGTACTTGGGAGATCGGATTTCGCACCTTCGCGAATCCAATGGTCACGCCTGTCTCTTCGAATCTCCGAAACCCGATAGCAGTCAACGCTGACCCTTCTTCTTTCCTTCTCGGGACTTTCTTTATCGCGAATTCGGCGATCGTGGTGTCGAGTAACTCACCTCTTCGACTCCTGAATCTCGATATGACGAAACTTCGATATATTCGTGAGGTTGACTTTTCAACGCCCCTTTACTTCGTCAGCATTTCGGACTTCGCAATATCGTGAATCCTAATGCAAAGGTTTCGGGATTTCACTCCACAAAACTCTGAAATGGTCAACATCCCTTTGACCCTGACGACGATAATCTGCCACCTGTCCGCCTCGCTTGACTTTCCTGGCCCACACTGTCCTTTCAACTTATCGGGACTTTGCGTTTCGCGATTTCGCGATTTCGCGATTTCGCGATTCCCGTTGCAACGTTACGCGATTTTGACGGTTCTATCCCTCCTGAGCTTAGAACTTCCAGGAATACCTGCCGTATCTTCCCTGCTCTTCCACGAGATCTAACGGCTCACGGGATTTCGCGAAATCTCCTCAGAGAATTTCGATCGTCCGTTCCTCTTTGATGATTCTCTGCAAATGGACTAAGTGTTCCTCCACGAACTTGTCTTCCTGCGGTGCAAAACTTCGACGCCTCCTTAATACTTCCAGTCACAACTTCCCTGCGCTTCCCTTCAACAACTTTTAAGGTCTTATCCTTCTTGAGCTTTTCCATGACTATCAAGTCCTCGGAAAAGAAAACCTTTTGAACTCACTCCTTGCGACAACCTTCAGACTCTCCCAGTGTTGAAGTCCTTCGACTCTGCGCACTCCTGCAGCAACAGTCCTTCAATGCTTCGCTCAGGTTCACAACCCTGAGAATTTTCCCGACCTGCGCACTCCTTGCACGGCTCCTATATCCCCAATGCACTTCTGGGTGAATGAGAACAAAAGTTAAACTATCTGAGCCTCTATCAACGCACTCCTTGCGGACGACTTCAACTGCACTCCTTGCAGGAATTCTCTCTCTCAAACAGAAAAACAATTGAAACTCATTCCATTTCCCTTTCCTCTCAGATTTCAAACATTTAACAAGAAATCATTCATACATAGCATAAAAGCAATTGCATGACAAAAAGAGTAAAACAATTGTGAGCACAACATTCAAGAATGCATACACAGAGAATATATGGACACCATGAGCCTGAATTACAACTTTCTTTGTATTAATTCAGAACTTCTATACATGGAGTCTGCTACACAGCTCTCTGCTTCTCTTCTATGCTCTCTCAATAATGTTACAATGATACAAGTGAGGGTGTCTATATCCCGTTTCCCTCTTCCTTTCTAAAACTGTCTAATCCACACATTCAATTCTTATCTACTTGCATTAACTATTTTAAATGCCTCCATTTACTAAGGACGAGAGAGAATCGCTCAAGGTCCATTTACATTTACAAGTGCGCCTTCATTTAATTGCCACATTTATGTTTGGCGCATCAACTTCAAGGCAAAATTCAAAATTTGGGTTGGGCTTGTCCAACTGTCCAGTGTCTTCGCGTTGGCTCGCTTGACGTTGGCGATGCTCCTGCATCATACTCCCTCGCTTGAAAAATTTCATGGGCTCCTGTCCATGAGCTCCTACACGGTCTGTCCATGCCTTTATATCTCTACTTCATTTTCCTAGCTGGCGTCTTCAACTGGATGGCCTTTCCACTTGACCAAATACTCAAAGTATTCTTTCCTTCGGATCTTTTTTCTCACCCTTTTGTCCAGTATGCGCTCCATCTGCGGTTTTTCGGCAACTGGCATCTGCTTTCGCCATTGAACCTCTGGCTTCTCATCACTTGTTCCTGCTTCCTCAACCTTATATGGGTACAAATCCGATATATTGAATATCAGAGAAATTCCGATCCCATCTGGCAATTCAATCTCGTAAGCATTCGCCCCAAATTTTCTCAAGACCCGACATGCTCCGATTTTCTTCATCTTTAGTTTATTGTATGTCCCTCTCGGGAACCTTTCCTTTCTCAAATATGCCAGAATCAAGTCACCAACTTCAAACTGAATTTGTCTTCGGTGTTGATCGGCTCTACGCTTATACTCCTGACTTGAATTCTGTAGTCGCTTCTTCACCTAGCTGTGAATTTCCTTCATCGCCTCTGCGAAATCTTCTGCGCTCGCGCTCCGAGTTCCATTCAGTTCTGAATCCCTCAATTCAGAAATCCCCCTTGGCTGCATGCCATAGACAATCTGAAATGGACTCTGTCCTGTGCTCCTATTCACTGAGTCGTTATACGCAAACCCTGCCTGTGGTAATATGTTTTCCCACTGGCTGTGGTGTTCTGTCACCAAGATCCTCAGCAAATCTCCCAGACTCCTGTTCACTGCTTCAGTTTGTCCATCCATCTGAGGATGATAAGCAGAACTAAATGATAAGTTAGTTCCCAGCTTCTTCCACAAAGTTCTCTAGAAGTGTCCCACGAACTTCGTATCTCTATCCGAAACTATGCTTTTCGGTAAGCCATGAAGTCAAATGACTTCTTTGAAAAACAGGTTCGCAATGTGAGTTGCGTCACTGGTTTTTTGACATGGGATAAAGTGTTCCATCTTGGAAAATCTATCCACTATCACAAAGATTGAGTCAAATCCCCTTTGTGTCCTTGGCAACCCCAATATGAAATCCATGCTGATTTCATCCCATGGCTTCTCATGTATGGGCAATGGTTGATAAAACCATGCATTCTGCCTTCTTCCCTTCTAATGCTGACAAATCCTGCATCTGTCCACAAACCTTTTGACCTCTGATCGCATCCCTGGCCAAAAATATGACTCGTTCATTTTTTCGAATGTCTTGTCATGACCGAAGTGTCTGGCCAATCCTCCACTGTGTTTCTCTTTCAGTAGATTCTCCCTCATAGAGCATTTCATAATACAAAGTCGATTGCCCTTGAACAACAATCCTTCCTGGATCATGTATTCTTTCCATTGGCTTCTATCTCTGAGAACTGGATTCTCAGCTGCTTCATAAGCTTCCCTAAAATCTGGATCATCAGCGTACATATCCCTAAGATCATCAAAACCTAACGTTTTGACTCTGAACTCCTACAACAGCAAACACTTCATGCTCAAAGCATCAGCCACTTTGTTAGCAGTACCAGAAATATGTTTAATCACAAATGTAAAATTCTGCATATACTCAACCCATTTTACATGTCTCTGATTCAACTTCTCCTGTTGAGTCACAAACTGCAATGCATGGTTATCACTGTATAGAACAAACTCTTGCGGAATCAAGTAGTGCCTCCACTTATTCAATGCATGTACAATAGCATAGAACTCCTTATCATATGTGGAGTACTTCACCTTTGCCTCATTCAGCTTCTCGCTGAAGTATTCCACTGGACTGTCTTCTTGACTCAAGACCGCTTCGATTGCAAATCTGCTTGCATCGCATTTCACTTGAAATGTTTTTCGGAAGTCCGGCAACACTAGAACTGGTTGTTCCGTGATCTTTAGTTTCAACAAATTGAAACTCCTTTCATCCTCGTTTGTCCAGTGAAAATATTTGTGTCTTTTCTTCACCGTATCCATCATCGCTGCACTAATTCCACTGAAATTCTTGATGAATTTTCGGAAGAAACTAGCTAGTCCATGGAAACTTTTCACCTCAAAAATATTCTTCAGTGATGGCCAATTCTTGATAACTTCCACTTTATCCGGATCCATCCTTAATTTATCTGCAGATATGACAAATCCCAAATAAATGAGCTCCGTCTTCATGAATGAGGAATTTTTCATGTTTATCAACAGCTTCTCCTGCTGTAGCCTCTTCATCACTGTAGCCAAATGCTTCAGATGTTCAGCCACTGTTTTACTAAAAACCAGTATGTCATGCAAATACACAATGACAAATTTTCCGATGAAATCCTTCAGGACTTCGTTCATCAACCTCATGAAGGTACTCGATGCATTTGTTAAGCCAAATGACATAACAAGCCATTCATACAACCCTTCATTGGTTTTGAATGCAGTCTTCCATTCATCACCTTCTCTCATGCGAATTTGATGATAACCTCTTTTCAAATCAATCTTTGAAAAATATTTTGCTCCACTCAAGAAATCCATCAAATCATCCATCCTCGGCAATGGAAATATGTACCTGATGGTTATCTTGTTGATTTCCCTCAAGTCAGTACACATCCTCCAGCCTCCATCTTTCTTCGGACTGAGTACTGTTGGAACAACACATGGACT
>SNQJ01S0112553.1:0-28572 GCA_010110895.2 Picea sitchensis
ACTGATATTGGCCTTTAGGATCCTCATTCCCGGCTCTGCAGTACCCGCACCTCCATTTGCATCTTCGGTACTGTTACCCGGTAGCATTCTTACCCACATGAGTTGTCCCATTCATAGCACCCTTTGCCCCTTTTTTGACACTCATGATGTTTTTCATTACCCTTTAGGGATGGGAGTCCCGATAGTCTTTCATCATGTCGTGAATCAGCCACATATTCCTTCTCCTCATTTTGCTAGCTTTCCCACTTGGATTCCCAGATTATCTCTTTATGGTTCTAGTTTTTTTATCTGCACCTCCATAGGATCATGAGCCCTTCATTTCATCCACAATCAAGTTTACCCATCTGCGAACCTACCTTCATTTCACCTACCTCATACAAAAACTCACCAATGGGGCCGCCACCCTTCATCATTCTTCCAAAGCATAGTATGCCCTACGTGGGCCACCCATATCACACTGGGGCACCCATTTCTGTATTTGTACATTTCTCCCCAAAAAGTATTCATTATTTATTGTACAAACGCCTTTATTTCCAGTCATTACATTTTCTTGTGTCATCACCGTTGGCGACGTGCTTTCTTTTGGCCACACGCAACCCATGTCACCCTTGGTTGGAGCATTACTTATCATATACCCTTGCCGGCATCATCCATATCTTCAAATTACTCCACAGGTCACTTACCTCTACCCTCTGAATTTGTTCACCTTGTCCCGCCTCTGGCACAACTTATCATCGGTCCTGTCATCCCCCTGACACTCGACCTTGTTACACGGTTGCGGCCACTTTTTATCTCATACATCCTCCAACCAAGGGAAGTCTTGAGTCTTCCCACTTCTTGACTTCGTCTATGTACCTCTGCCACTTCCTCACCTCAGTAGATTCCACGAAGCCCATTGATTTTGGGAGTCGCGTCCCCCTTTTGTCGACATCAGCACAATTTTCCGAAAGGGTGACAATATCTTGATTCTCATTCTCCATTTAATGAGAGATCTCGGACGGCACAGGGTGAAGCACCATTTCTCCCTGCTGTCATTGGCCCCCATAGCATTCGACGCCAACACTTTCTCATGTTATGGTGGGTCTTACTTTGCGACTATTGCAGTTATTTTTGTCATTTGCCAAAGACCTCTGAATTTGGTAGGGCCATCAATGCCCGCATCATCGTCATTGCTTATTACCACGATCATTGCCTATTCTTCAGAGTATGTTCCTTTGCAGAATTATCTTCTACCTTTATCATTACCGCCCCTGAGGGCACTGCAGTTGTCTACACCAACACTTCAATCATCTTTTTTTCAGAGTTACATAACACGAGCATGGGGCATGCCCGCCTCGTTTGTACACAGTTTTCTATTTTTTCTGCAGAACTCTTAGAAGGTCGGGTCCTACCAGTTCCTTTTTTCTCCAACGGATCGCTCTGAACGATCCCACTATTTCTCTCTCTTACAGAAACATTCTCAGTAGAAGAAACATTGATGGATTTCGGCTATACGTATGCTCCTAACCTCATCCATCAGGGGGCATCTGTTATCACTGAAATTTCATCCGCACATGGCGACAAGAACTCAGCATCGTCAAAATAGTAATGAAGTCATTCATGGCACTGAATTAATTTCACAGCATTCCAAAGAGGTCAAAAACTATACAAAGTAGTAAAAATTGAAGAGCACTTTACAAAAGTTGGGTGCGCGCGCACATGCGCGGAACAGAAACATACCATGCGCGCATACGCGCACGATGCGCGGATGTTGGCGCAAAAACCCGTGCACCTGCTAAACAGCGCATTTATTGAATTGGTCGGCCTCCCAACCACTTATGGATCAGCTCCCAAGCCGATTTGACCCTCAAATCTGAGCTGAATCCGCATGGTAGGCTAGCCAAAGACCTAATGAAGCCCTAAAGAGCCTCTTTTCACACTACAAAGGAGTTACATAATCACCCAATGCAATGCTATAAAAAGCCATGAGGAAACCTCATTTTATCAAGGAATTTCATGTAATGTTATGCTGCCTAATTTTTTTAAGGACTCACTCCTTGACAAGATCACATTGGCACCATTTCATTGAGCTATCCACCTCTCCATTGAGTGGATTTGCAAAGGAGTTCTTTCATCACCATTTTCATTTTTCTTGTTGTAAGGAGAGCAAGCGTGTGAGGATCCAAGAGCCTTCCTTTGGAGGAAGAAGAGACTCACAGTCCCCTTTCTTCATTGTGCTTTGATTTCATCAATAGATCAACCTAAAAACATTGGTGACATTGGTCTTTTTGTTCTTGTTATCTCTCTATTTCCATGCTTAGTATTTTAGTTTGTATTAGTTTAATTCTTGCTTATATTTTTGTTTTTCTTTATCTAACTCTTTCCTCTACAGCTGTCATGCTCAGCAAGACCCAACTGGGCATGTAAGCACCTCTCATTTGCTCACCAAGGTGACGAAAAGGGTGTAAACAACAGTGAAGCCATGACAATTGGAGCAAGATTAATAATTAAAATTCTCAATTTGTGACTTGAGTTTGGGAAAAAATTGTTCCAGAAATGTCAACCCACAGTGATTTGTTGTTGCGGAGGTTGAACTGGTGTTATCGGGGTGAAATTGAACAAATTTCATAGTTGCAGAATGTCTATGGTAGAAATTGGGAAAAAGTTAAGAAAAAGCCCCAATTTCTGCAACAAAATTCATGAGGAATTGATGTGCATAGAAATGAATGTGCGCAGGTGAGCGCACCAAAAATGCATGATGCGCAGTGAAAAGCTTGTGATATGTAAAATTGGGCATTGTGCGAAAAATTATTGGCGTACTGGTGCGCACGCTAAATTTTGGTGCCACGCGGAAAAATGTTGGTGTGTGGGTGTGTGCACTAAATTTAGCATTGTGTGATGTGCATATGCATAATATGGTGCTTGCGGTGTGCACACACATAATAATGGCACATGTGGTGTGTGCAGTATTGGCACAACGCAGAGAAGTTTGGTTGTTGCGCACGCAAAGTGGGTAAATGTTGTCGCACGATAGTTTAGTTAATGATGCATGCAGAGTAGTGGTGTGTGGTAGGGGCGTACTAAACTTTGGCATGGTGCAGTGTGTAGAGTGAAATTCACATGTAATTTCAGCGTGCGATACAAAAAATGTGCGCAACATGTTATAGTGCAAGAACCTAAACTTTGCAGGGTGGATTTTGGTGCGCGACACAAAAGTAGTGTGTAGTTATTGGCATGACAGAGAAGTGATGCACAGTAGTTATAGGTGCGCGGAGAACGATTTATCTTGTGGTGTTGTTGTGCATGTTAAATATGGGCATACAAGTTTAAATTTGTGTGCGCAAATTCATTTGGATGGTGAAGAATAGCGGAAAACCAACGAATTTCCACGACATTTTATATTGTTCGAATTTCATATTTTTGCAGCGCATTTTTTACGGCCTTAACAGTGTTTTTAGCTACTCAAAATCCATGAGAATAGAGTGTTCCAAGGCACACTCTATATTTTCAACTCAAATAAAAGAGCTCGGAGATATCTTTCTAATGGTGTAAACCATTAGTCAAATAGAGCTTTTATGAGAAAGTTACAGCACAAACCGTGGAGGGTAAATTTTAAGAACCATCTAACTTCAAAGAGCCATAATATTCTGCTCGGGAATCAGATTGAGGTGTAGGAGAAGTCAATGGAAAGATATTGAACCATATAAGACATTACCAGAGCTGAATTAAATTTCTGGGCATGTTAAACATGTTTAATATGACAAAGAGGGTACCTGTAGCATTCCATATCAAAAACAAGAATTGGACTAGAATTTCAGCAGGCTGTAACGTGCAGTCTGAAACCCAAAAAAAAGTGAAACTTAGACAGAGTGTCCAGAATATGTATATGAAGAAACCCAATTGATATCCTATGAAAAATCCAATGGATTAGATGCAAAAATGCATAATTACAGCACAAAGATGCTCCAAATTGAAGAATGAACATAAAAATTAATGGGCAATTTTCAAATAGCCATAACTTTCCGCTCAAGACTCGGAATTGAGCATGGAAATAGGCGTTGGAAAGGTCTCGAACAATAGAATATTATTATTGACCTAGAAAAATGATATGGGCATTAAATTTTCTAGGAAATTAGAGGAAATAATTCTGATATATATTATTGAACCAAAATGGTTCATATTTTCATGAAACCGTTGAAACAGTTAGCCTGACAAAGTTTTGTTGGCTGCACATTTTGAAGAGTTAACAACAACTAGATCAGATCAGGATCAACACAGATTCCAGAGGAATGGAAGAGGCACAGGGGACTTACATCCAGGAAGATGAGATCAGAGGGGTGGATGTCAATTTGGGCATTGAAGGAACAAACTCCAATGGACATGGAGAAGGAAGGGATGAAAACATGAATATGGTAGAGACCATTAAAAAATTGCATAAGGATGTCCAAATCCATAAAGATGATAATGAAAGTCTTATGAGAGCCAAGGAACAGTAGGATGACTTGAACATGAAGTTAATGCAGATCTTGAACATAATAGAAATAAATCGGATAAGGAGAGTGGCTCATGCAAATCAAGAAGTCATGGGTCTCCTGATTAGAAAATAAGAACAAGAAGTGTTTTATACATCACCACCACTCCCCGAGGAATTCCAATAAGAGAGCACATAGCGGCTCAAGTACATCCCCTGTCAAGAATCATAAGAGGTTGGTGGATGATCTATGAGGAGAAATGAACAAAATCAAACCTCCTACATTTGATGGTTAGCACAAGAAGGATGAAGATGCAGAAATATGGTTGTTGGGCATGAAAAAGTATTTTCAATTGCATAATTATTCTTCTCATGCAGAAGGTAGAATTTCCATATATCAACTCAAGGGAAAGGAATCCATGTGGTGGCATCATCTTGTGTAGGTGCAACACATTAAAGAGAAAAGTGTTACTTGGAGGGAATTCAAGAAGTATTTTGAGAAGAAATACTTGACTAAGAGATATTATGACAAGAAAATGAAAGATTTCTTTGAACTCAAGCTTGGAAGTATGACCATAAATGAAAATGAAAGAAGGTTTTTAGAACTATTGAAGTATGTATCTTTCATCAAGGATGACACAATTAAGATTCAAAGGTATTTGAGTGGATTTCCATCATTTATCAGTGACAAAATATTGTATGGTGATCCAAATACATTGGAGGAAACCATAAGGTGAGCTAAATGCCTATATGATTAGAAAACATCAAGGCCAACTTTCCAAAAATCTTGGGAAGCCAAAAAGAAATTCAATATGGATCAAAGGAAGAAGGGATATAAGCCACCATTCTTTAGAAATAATCCTCAGGGACAACCAACTTCTAGAGAACCCAGAATGATTGAGGTAGGGGGTCAAAGGCCAAGGAAACCACCTATTCAATGTTGGGGTTGTAAAGGAGATCATATGTTCAGAGATTGTCCTCACAGAGGTGAAAAAGTGAGGATTGTTCACAATGTTCAAAAAGATGAAACAGTGGAGAACATGGGTAGAAATGTACCAAGGATCTATGTAGATCTGGACAACAAGAAAGCATATTATCAATCACATATGATTGAAGTGGAAGGTATGATCAACAACCAAACCTTTGTTATTTTAATTGATTCAGGAGCTAATCATAGTTATATATATCCTAAGATGGTGGAAAGTTTGCATTTGCTAAGGAGAAAGCATGGAAAATCTTGGTTGGTGTAGCTGGCTACCGGAGCCAAAATAAAAGTTAATGAGATGGTTAAGTCATGCCTTATGGACATGAATGGACTAAACACTAGGGAAGATTTGAACATATTGCCTTTAGGTTCCTATGATTGTCTAATTGGGATGGATTGGTTGGGTAAGCATCATGCTATCCTAGACTGTCATAACAAGGAATTCACTTTCTTGGATGAGGAAGGGAGCCTAAGGAAAGTGCAGGGAATTCCCAGGGTAGTAACCATCAAAGAAATTTCAGCATTGCAGCTGAAGAAATGTTACAGAAAAGGGTGTCAAATATTTGCAGCACATATGGAAGAGACACCTAATGATAAGGTGAAAATTTTGGAATATCATGCAGTCTTGGAAGAGTTTGAATATGTGTTCAAGGAGGTACCAGGACTACCCCCAAAGAGAGACATTGATTTCTCTATAAATTTAGTGCCTGGAGCAGCTCCAGTGTCAAAGAATCCTTACAGAATGAGTATGCCAGAGATGAAGGAGTTGCAAATGCAGCTTGAAGAACTTATGAAGAAGGGGTATATACGCCCAAGTGTTTCACCTTGGGGTGCCCCAGTATTGTTTGTGAAGAAGAAAGATAGGACATTAATATTGTGCATTGATTTTAGACAGTTGAATAAAGTGAATGTAAAGAACAAGTATCCCTTGCCAAGGATTGATGATCTCTTTGATCAATTGAAGGATGCAAAGATATTTTCAAAGATAGATCTCAGGTCGGGATACCATCAAGTGAGGATTAAAGAGGAAGATATCAGCAAGACCTCCTTCAGGACAAGGTATGGTCATTATGAGTTCACAGTGGTGCCATTTGGGTTGTCAAATGCACCAGTTGTTTTCATGTTCTTAATGAATGGTGTTTTCTAAGATTATTTAGACAAGTTTGTCATTGTCTTTCTGGATGACATTCTTATATATTCTAATTCAAGAAAAGAGCATGAACATCATTTGAGTATGATGTTGCAAGTATTAAGGGAGTATTAGTTGTATGTCAAATTGAGCAACTGCTCATTTTATCATAAGCAAATTCATTATTTGGGACATATCATTTAAAAGGATGGGATACCAATGGATCTTGAGAAGATAGAAGCCATTAGAGAATGGTCAGTGCCAAAGAATGTGATAGAGGTCAGATCATTCATGGGCCTTGCAAGCTACTATAGGATATTTATGGCAGTATTTTCAAAGATTGCACACCCAATCACTTGCAAAGAAAGGGTGAGAAGTTTCAGTGGACATTAGATTGTGAAAATAGTTTCCAACACTTGAAACAATTATTAACAAGTGCTACAATAATAAGGATTGCAAACCCAAATAAAGACTTCACTGTATGCATAGATGCATGTAAAGAAGGAATTGGTGGAGTCCTCACTCAAAATGGATTTTTCATATGCTATGAATCAAGGAAGTTGAAGGAGCATGAAAGACACTGTGCCACTCATGATTTGGAGTTGGCAGCCATAATGCATTCCTTGAGGAAATGGATACAGTACCTCATGGAGAAAAGGTTTGAGCTAAGAACAGGCCATAATGGTCTGAAATATTTATTTGATCAGCCAACTCAAAATGCTAGGCAAAGCAGATGGTTATAATTTTTAAGTGAATATGACCTTGATATAAAGCATATCAAGGGGAAAGAGAACAAAGTGGTTGATGCACTTAGCAAAAGAGTGCATGAATTGCATGCTACATCTATTATCATGTATCAATCATATTTGAAAAACGAGATTATAGAGGCTGCCAAATCAGATTTGCAATACAAGGAATTAGTGGAAAAAATACAGTAAGGTAATTTGTAGCAGAAAATTGAAGAATATGAACTAGATAATGATGAAATTTTCATGTACAGGGGAAGAATTTATGTACCAAATTATAATGAATTGAAAAATATGATATTGAGGGAAATGCATAATGTACCTTATGTTGGGCACCCAGGTTATTAGAAAACTATTGCAGCTCTCAAGAGCCAATATTATTGGCCAAGAATGAAGAAAGAGGTTGTTGATTTTATTGCCAAATATTTGGAATGTCAGAAGGTAAAGGTTGAGCATAGACACCCAGTTGGTTTTCTACATCCCTTACCCATTGCTGAGTGGAAATGGGAAGTTGTGAAAATGGATTTCATTACCAAACTTCCCAGAACAAACAAGCAACATGATTCTATCATGGTAGTGGTGGATAATCTTACTAAATTTGCCCATTTTATTCCAGTTAAGCTCACTCACAAAGAAGCCAACATTTTTGGTGTTTATATGAGGCAAATTGCTAGATTACATGGAATACCCAAGACAATTATGTCTGATAGAGATCCAAAATTTACCTCAAATTTTTGGAAAGGATTATTTAATGGGTTTGGAACAAATTTGAATTTTAGTATAGCCTATTATCCAGAATCAGATGGACAAACAGAGAGGGTGAATCAAGTGATTGAGGATATATTGAGGATGTATGTGATGGATAAACCATCAAAATGGGAAGACTACCTACACTTGGTAGAGTTTTATTATAACAATGGGTACCAAACACCTCTAAAGATGAGCCCATTTTAGGCACTTTATGGCAGAAAGTGCAACACACTAGTAAGTTGGGATAACCCAGCAGATAGAGCAGTGGTTGGGCAAGATTTTCTCAGGGAAATGGAGGAAATGATAAAAATATATATATATATATATATTTAAAGGCTTCCCAAGACAGACAGAAAATCTATGTTGATAAGGGAAGAACACACAGGGAATTAAAAGTGGGAGACCATGTATTTTTTAAAGTAAAAGACAACAGAAGTTCCCTGAAGTTGGGAAATTGTTCAAAGTTGGCATCTCGCTATTGTGGGCCTTTTGAAATCCTAGAGAGGATTGGTCCAGTGGCTTATATGATTGCATTTCCTGCATCTATGTATGTTCATAATGTATTCCATGCATCATTGCTCAATAAATATATACCTGATGTTAATCATGTTATTGATTGGAATGTGATCCAGGTGGAGCAAGAAGGCGTGTTTCAAGTGCATATGGTACGCATTATGGACTGGAAAATAAAAAAGCTCTGGAATCGAGCCATAGGGCCTGTAAAGGTCCAATGGACTTGGTACGGTCCTAAGGATGCTACTTGGGAGCATGAGGATGCAATGCGGGCATAATACCCGCATCTTTTTTAGGAGTTTTGAAAATTTTGTTGTATATGTGTACATAATGCACTGAGGATAGTGCATAAATAAGGGGAGGGGATTGTAATATCCCTAGTTCAAACCCAATTGTAAATGTAAATACAAATGCACGAAAACTGGTGAGATGTTTTGATATCATTTGTGTATGCACCTTTCATGGCATAGTGCGTGCATGTACTACATAGTAAAATGATGAAATGTTCACATTCTAGGATACCATGCACAACATATTAAGTGCACGGGATATTAAGGCCATGAGACTTTGTATATATGATATGTTTTATAGGTTGGTGAGTCAGTTTTGTGATGATTAGGCTGAAGAGCCTAGATGTTAAACGCCAGTGCGCCTATTTTTGTATATGTCTCATCATTAATATAAAATACATTGTTGTGCGCAGACTGACCATGATAAAATATTATTGGGGGAATAAACTCCACTAGTTAGGGAAATGGAGGGATAAAAGTTAAGGAAAAGGGCTAAGCTAGGGAGCTTAAGCCAAAAAGGAATATTATATTAATATTTCTTAAAATATAAAGTATGGATAATTATTTTATCCTAAGTTCCAAAGTTGGGGACAAGTGGGCCAAAGTAGCTCCCAACATGACAAGTGTCAAGCTGGGGACATGCATACATATTGTTTAGACTTAGTTCATTTTCCATCAATTATTCCCATCATTTTTCTTCCATCATTCAGTCATCCAGTCAATCATCCATGAGCATTCACAGACTCTTTGAGATATCTTCCGTACCTTCATGTCAATGTACCTGGGCCTGTATCCATGGCCATTATGTTTGTGCATCTGGTTATCTTGGGAGTTGGACTGAAGAAGTGGGTTATCAGGCCCATGGGATATTGAAGAGGCAGGTTGTCAGGACCATGAGCAATTTCTCTCTAGGTGAGAGAATTGTTGGGGAATTGATTTCCTAAATGTGTTAAACTGTAGCTACAGGGCTCTGAGACTTCATGTTCGGCCTGTTGTTAAAGCCCAAAAAGGAAGTGGGGAAATCGAAGTACTGTTGAGCAGAGAAGGGGCACACTTCCTGGGGTGGGACAAGCATGTGGGGAATGAGAGGCTGTAGGTTATTAGTTTGAGTTAGCACCTATGACAGAGTCTTTCCTATTGTCTGTGAACCATTAGATTGGTTAGGAATCCCTTTACCCAAGTGGAGTTTAGTCCCATATCGGGGGTGACCCACTACTAAGAGTGATGAGCAGTGTGGTCTAAGGATGGGAGGTTCGTGGAAGGTATGCACTCAGTTGGTGATATTCCTACCGATATAAGTATCAATTGTGTGATAAATTTACATGTTGCATTATTATTTACGTGTTTATTTTTATGGGTTTATCATATGTGTGGTTATAACTGTCTTTGTATTTATGGGTGTTTCCTGTACATGTTGCATGTAAATGGTTACTGTTATTTCAGTATGAATCTGTGCATTTACATAATGTATTTGTTTGTTTACTTTTTATATATATGTTTCTGCAAGAGCTTTGTGTGTATATATTTTAATTGCATGCAATTCAAAAAATTCATGTGGCATAGCTCAGTTCGATACGAGGTATGTTACAATATGTTCCACAGAGAGAATGAAAGTTTTCTCTCATTTATCGTGGCCCGAACTGGGTGGTTGGGGATGTTACATATGACATCAATGATACAAATCTCTTTAATATAAACACATCATTATGACACCACTTGACATCAACCCTTTGATATCAATTACATCAATGACAACATAATCCAACATACAATACATCAATGATACAAGAGCATCACTATGAAAATACTTGACATCAATCCTTTGAAATCAATGACAACATAATACAAAAACACATCACTGTGAACCAGTTCTAGAATCACATTTTCCCTAGTCGCTCCAGATGGGAACCTTGCCTGACTTTAGTTTCCATATACACAATGTTCACAAAATTTGACCTCTAAACCACATTCATGAACACCTTCAACCATACCTTTTCTTCGCATAGCTCGAATTCCTTTTTCTCCAATGTGCCCATCCTCTCATGCCATAACCTGGTCAGGTCAATTTTTTCATGTCTTGTCAAGTCAATTTGAACCAAATTATCTCAATTCGAGTCAATTTGAGTCGACATCGAGTCAGGTTGAGTTGTATTCAAGTCAACATTCCCTAACATATTGTATAGGTTACCAATCTGAACTCCTTTCATTAATACCATTGCACCTCTGAACATCTTGCATGAATCCTTCTAAAACAGAGTATACATATCTACATCACTCATCTTGTTGACAGATGTCAGGTTCCTTTCCAAACCTAAAATGTGTAGCACACTTGGAAGGGTTCTTTTCCTCCCATCCTTCAGTATCAATTGAACTCTTCCCCGTCTGACAATTCGGGTTGTTGAGTCATCCCCGAAGAACACATCACCCCCATCATATCATTCATATTCACAAAACCATAATTATGTGGTGTCATATGATAGGATCCTCCTGAGTCTATAAACCAAACATATTGATCTGACTGTGTACTGGTCTATGTCAGGTACACTTCACCTCCCTTATCTGAGGTCATCATTCTCTCAATAAACTGCTTCTTGTAGGATCCAACACTAACTTTTGTTTCCTTCGAATTACAGTCCTTTTTATAATTCCCAGCTTTACTTCATTTCCATCATCTTCGTGTTGACTGAACTAGGGATTTAGATCTACCCTTCGACTTGAAATTTATATTAGAGAATCTTTATTTATCTCAGTTTATCGGTCGACCTCTCACTACTAGATCATCTTTGGTTGATCCTCCCATATTCTTCCTTCTCATTTCTTTCGACAATAGAGAAGGAACCATGTCCTTTAGCACTAGTGTGGTTGTATTACTCCCAATATCCACGACTAAGCTATCCCGAGAGTTTGTAAAAGAACATAATAGGTTGATACACTTCTCCTCATCAATGATCTTAATATCCACAGATGATAACTAACTTAACACGTTATTAAATGCACTTAAATCCTCGGTCATCGAACTACCATCACTCATCCTTAGAAGATATAGTTTATTTCTAAGAAAAAAAATATTTACCAGATATTTTGATTGGTATAAGCTTCCTAGCTTTTCCCACAGTTTTTTGGACGAATCTTCACCTGATACATTCAGCAGCACTTAATTTGCAAGAAAAATCTAAATCATACTTCTTGATATTCTATCATGTTTCTCCCATTCTTCCATCGACATGCATGTAAATTCGGTACCTATACATATTGGTGTCCATTGTTCTCGATCTACAAGAATATCTTCCATTTTAAGCTTCCAAATCTTAAAATTTTGGCCATTGAATTTTTCTATCTCTATTCTAGAACTACTCGTTATTCTTTAACATGGTATTTAACACAATTTATGACTTACAAATATTACTGTACCTAGGGTTTAGTTCTCATATTCAATATTGGTAAATCAAGATCTGATATACTCGCCAAAGAATAACACCACTGTGATAAATCACTTGTCAAGGAAAACCTAATCTCTAATACCACATGTCAGGAAATGAGAGACACTTCTACACTAAACCTAGTAGAAGAGCGGAAGAATTTAATCAAGAACATAAATGACACAAGAAATCACACAATACACCGAGATTTTACGTTGGAAACCCTTAACCGGGAATACCAACATTCATTGAGATTTCTTCTCTCGTGTTGTCTTATTCAATCTAAATAAAAGGTTACATTTCCAACCTTGGTCTAGACCTAAGACACAATCGACATCATACCCTCTTTCCTACGCAATAACAACCATGAAGCCAATCTGACTTACATCTACATGACCAACAACCTATGATTACACATGCATTAACCTGCATTACAGCATCATCGCATTCTTTCATTATTGCATTATACTTTATGGCCTTACAACACGCCTCTTTATAGGATTTACAATAGGAAAAACCCTAAATATTGGTGCCCAAAAATGGTTACAGATCCATGCAGATCATTGGCTACAAATCCTACAAATCCCGTAATTTTGTTATAGTCGAATCCAAGTCAGATTACCATTCGACTACTAGTGGACCTTCAATCTCTATTCAATCATCTCACACCCACACTTCAACCTCTTTTTGGTTGACTTATTTTCGATATCTTTGATTTCGACTTTACCCAGTCGACTCCCTCAACCTTTGACTTGTTGTCGATCCACCTAGAACTTGACTATTGTCGATCCACCTCGACCTTCGATCGTCGTTCGATTCACCTTGACTAGACTTTCACTGCAAAGAATATAACAACCCAACATGTTTTTACTTCCTCCACTAACTACAATTTCTCTCAACAAAGTTTTGGTTTCTACTTCAGATCTGGGTGATGCACATGGGATTGTAGGTTTGACACAGATTTTGAAATAAGATGCACTTCCTTCTTCTTTTATATTGTACTAAGGATCCTTTTCTTTATATTTCCTTTATATGTATAGTGTGATCTAAAATATTGTGTAGGGGTCTCTTTTCTCAAACACTTTGTGCTTCTCTTCTCTCTCAGCCATAGTCTCCTTATTACTATATCTAAACCTTTTTCCCACAGTGCAATAATCCAATCTCTCCATCTAAGTTAGTGTCTTCCTCTCTTGGCATCCTTAGTACATCCATTACTCATTCATCATTTTCATCTCTCTCAAACCATCCACTTTTCATCCCTAAGTCTCCATATGTGCATGAAGGAACCTAGAAATCAGACTCCATCTTCATAACATTCTTGTCGAACAAAAAACTTTGTTACTTACTATATTCAATTGTTTGATCAATTCAAGGGTCTAATTTCTTAGAGCCTCATCTCAATACATCCCAATGTTTTCCACTATTTTTTCTAACCATTCTTTCAAAATTATTGGAAATTCACCAAAGAATATTTCATGAAGATTTGTGAACACATATATTTGCAACCATTGTTTGTTTCTGAGTCATGGATTCCTATTATGTTCTCTAGTAAATTATTGTTGCTTCCTCTCTATCCATTCAATGATCTCGTCCTTATTCATCCTCCAAAACATTCCCCTCAGTTACACTTCTCGGTCCCGGCAACAAAACCATTTGTTGGCATGTAGTGGGTAGACATGGGGTTAATCATCAATATACCAACAAAACCCCTTAAAAACCAACCCTTTCGACATCAACAATGATCAAGTGAAGTCTCAACCAAGGAATATAGAGAGGTTGCATGAACCAAGGTTCTGTGGTGATGAGGGGAAGTGATAAATTCAACATGTCTTTACTAACTATCTGCTCATGTGCGCAGTTTCCATTAATTAACAGTTAATTATCATGTGACATACCCTCTGTATGACATTCCTTTACTTTATATTCATTCATTTTCCATTTACTTCAGTGCACAACATTATAACATCATATATGAATAACACATTTTGCATACTTAAGCATTTATCATCATTGCATAGTAATAGTAAACATGATAACATGTAAAACACCACATCATGACACAAGGGTTTAATGTGATTCACCCAACTTTGGTTATGTCCACAATGGTTGGATTATTATATTAATCATTTATAATCTTCTTACAGCCATGCACTACACTACAAAATATGCAACAGTAACATTACCCAAACATGCTTAGTCATTTTGTTGTAGTGTGAGCCTATTCCCCAAAACCTCAGTCATAATATCTGAACACTTACCAAAAACTTAGTTCGCTCCTCATTCATCCACTACTTGAAATCCACGCACCTCTCTACCCAAAAAATATTTACATATTTATACATTAAAATAGGTCTAAGCTTGTTACAATGTGGAAACAATGTCCCAAAATCCTAACTACTTTCCACCTTTTGCGCCCCACTCCATCGCGCTTCCTCCTATCATGCGCTTTAACTCCTTAAATTTTGCTCCCATCATGCATTTTGGTCCATATTCTAAATTCCTTTTATTCTTTGACTTATTCTGGCGCAGATCCCACCACTTAGCCAAAATGCCTATCCAACAGTGTCCATCAAAAGGAGGTTGGGAAATGGTTGAAGGAAGGAAAAAATTTAATACCCCATCCCTTAAAGGGGTAATTAGGGGGTTGGGTGTCTTACATGACCCTTTTCAAAACAGACCAAATTCTAAGTCATGCTAAACCTCAAGGAAAGTCTTAAATTATTTCACCATGTATGAGAACCATCAGGCCATTATCCACCAAATAAATTACCCCTTGTAATCAAGATAACACATTTTCAATATTCCTTCAGATAGACCATTTATGACAGTCCTATTGGAAGGCATTATGTTGGATTCTACACTGTTGGAAGAGTTTTACACATTGCATACTCGAATCTGATAGGGATCCTTCCTATATACTTGTTCATATAGCACGATGACTCGAATACACCTTAAAGTTCTTATCCAAGGTATACGTGTCAAACAATTACTAGTATTCAAGATTATTTGCATAGTAAGAATTAAAAGTACATGAGTGGGTTCCTCAAAGAACTGATACCAATACGTGGCAGAAAATTGTTGATCAGTTAACCTAACCTCATTCAATATTTTCATTATCCCTACAAGTAAGGTGCTACATATAAGCACACTTTCTAAAAAAGGGAATATTCCTTGATACATTTTCCCATCGAAGCTCGAAAACAACATGAACCCTCATCTCCAATGATGATCTTTTCTGATAGCACCATCGAAAGGTTTTCCATCGGAATCATATTTTCAATTTAACTCTTCCCTCTGATGAGCACCCATTGCGATAGAACTTTAGTAAACAAGTATTAACCATGTGTCTTTTACAGAATCTATGCATTCCCAGCTAGTTACCACCAAGTCTAAGAAAGGAGTTGTGACTGGGGGGTGGGTCTAAGAAAAATGGGGGAACTACCAACTTTAGAAAATCTATTTCCACCCCAACCACTACACCTAGATATATCCTTCTATTTGATTTATGTGATATCATTGGCCATGAAATAAATAATTGTTCATTACTCACATAATTAAAGGACCTTTTTAACTCTGATGATTTATAACCAAACCCATCCACTCCAATTGTGAAAATCTCCCTCCCTGAATCATTAAAAAAGTGCAATAAATCCTCGTGTACCAACCACATATGTGTTTTGTGTGATTCTTATAGCCAATATACTCATCATTGTCAAGTTGATCCAATTTCAATATGTTATCACCATCATTCATCATCTTAATTCCTCCCTTAAGGATAATCCAATCCTTGTTGGGGACGATGTTTCCTTTCAACATCAATTTTTTTTTCAGAAATAGGTCAAGCTAGTTGTTGAAATCAAACATATTCCTACACAACCTGATGAGAATACAGTGCATATGTTTTTACCTTTCAACCTCCATGGGACCACTTTCTTAAACATCCTCCATCTTCATCAAATATACATCAAAGCACCCTATTGTGACCCAAAAACTACCCACTAAAATTTTCTAAATTAGAATATTTCAATGGGTATCCCCTATAAAAATTTTGGCAAGGTCTATATCACCTCCTGATTGTTATGCCTTCGATACACGGATCTAAGTGATTTTACTTCCGAACACATTAATGATGAAGTGATTTTCCACCTGCAAATGAACTGTCTTACAATGAACATTAATTATGAAGGGTTAATGTTATTTACATATATGTAATCTTGTCAAACCTAACTAACTCATTATACGCCTATGTAAGCTTGTGAAAAATTATGCTTTATGTACTGCAATCACAAGATAACTTCAAACCTCAACCAAATACAAAAAAAAAAATTATGTGATTAGTTCAATTTCAAATTTATGTAATGTTTAATCTATTTGGTAATCTTATGATGTCTTGTTTTATTGTAGGACACAATAACAACACTATGTCATTCCCACAAACCAAAAAGGGGAAAAAACCTATATCAAATGCACCTGCACCTGTTGTGAACCTATGTGACATTATGAATACAGACACCAACTATCACAATGGGGTAGCCACTATCCTCGATATGATGAAATATACAATATATTCAACAATGGATATTTCCCACCTGAAGACGAGAACCTAGAATTTTATCAGAACATTCAAAAGAGTTGCATTAACCTCCTAGCTACCCGACCGAGGTTGTTTCCCTACAATGACGTATAAAATTGGTGCCTCAAACATATTAACCAAGGAACTGCTACGATTGTGAGAAAATAAAATATTCAGATATCATCCTTGAGACCAAAGGACATCATGCTCTAATACCACCTCCCAGAGACTACAATATTTTTGAATGAACCATTTGTAAGGAAATTTGGGAGAGAGGACGAACATTTTGAAAATTTGATGGAAGATTGGTGGTGCGATGAGGAAAGAAAACTCAAACAAGGAGAATGGTTAATCCATGTTCAGGAGTTCAAAAGGCCCTACAAAATGCTAAACACTATGATATGTAGACTTTATGGAGAGGATAAGAGCACCGATTTTCATATGGAATGGTTGTCGATGTATTACACTGTAGTAAATATGGGGTAAGTCTTCAATTGGATAAACATATTGACCTTCAACATTTTTTTAGATCATCAAGAATTTCGTAGGTATGAAAATTCCAAGTTTCTACATATCTGCATATCTTATTGATGTTGTATGATATTCTATAAAATTCCCGTCCTTTGGATGGAGTTGGGACCAAAATCAACCACATGTGCATGTATATTGTTTAGAGCTATGGGAATTAAATTATAAGAAGGAAATTTATGACATATGTGATGTTTTCCTTGCTCCCTTGCACACTATAATTGTTTTTTATCCAATATCTAGAATATCAAAGGAATCCATAGCCACCTTGAAGGATATTTCATACTGGTACATGAGAAAGTACTATACATACATCATCATTTATGGAAAATGAAGATCCCGACATCTCCTACCTAGATATGTCCCCAATAGACTACTGATTTGGGAGATTTTCTACCAAAACATGGAAAGTGGAATAAATTTAGTCCTTTCAGGTGGTAATAAAAATCGTTGTCCCACATTCACTATAAATATAGGAAGGTATACACTGTTAAATGGACATAATGCTATAAAATAAGATGAATCCTTGTGAGAGATATGTTTGTGTACTAGAGAACCCAGGGGACATGACCCTAAAAACATAGCACTCAATCATGTTAAATATCTTGGCCTTACTCACCCTGGAATACATGTAGTGAGATATGAGGAGGAGACCTTCAAGGGGTTCTTATTCTTTGAATAAGTACTACAATTGTTGCTTGATGAGGTTTCCAGAGAAAAGTTGTTAATGGAAGAAGAAATAAGGATCAAGAATAGCTAGAAGCAAAGGAAAAAGAGGAAAAAAGAAAAGAATATGAGAGACACCAAAAGGAAATAATAGAAGAGAAGGAATATCAAAGAATAAAAGAAGAGAAATAAAAATATCCAAGACAACCGCAAAGGAAAAGTGAAAGATGAACCCATAAATATTTCCAAGGTAGATGAGAAGAAGAAGAAAGAAGATGCATTGAAGAAGCTTGTTGATGAAAGAAAGAAAAGGAAGAAAAATCTCAACAAGATCTACTACAAAAGAAAAGGGTTGAAGAGGAGAGAGAAGATATCTACAAAGGTAAAGGAAAAGAAAAAGAAAGAAGAGGAAAAACAGAAAAAATCCATTGAAGTTGAAGCCAAAAGGAAAGAAGATGAAGAAGGAAAGATAGAATATATTAGGTGAGGACCAAAGCAGTCCAACAACTCCAAGTGTGGAAATAGTTGGCATTCCCCCCTAGGAATGTACCCCTCTTATGTCCATACTAGGTAACATTTTCTTCTCCTCACAGTTATTAGAATTATATGAAGTTGTAGTAGCAGTAGGAGAATACTACTGCAAAAACAAAACCAAAGGCATGGAGAAAAGGTCAAAGAAAAGAAGGAGGTGGGAAACTACTCTCATCCAGGGAGAAACCAAAATATTTATTGAGTGGAAAGGAAGGACTAATCCAAAAGAGAACTCCATACAAACTACCTATATACTTAATGCATTTGTTGGGGAAAATTCCATGTTGCTATATGAGATAGTTGTTGCATTGGACACAACATAAAACATGATTGTTGAACTGGAGAGAACAGTAAATCATTGCTAAGTTTGAAAAGGTAGTCAGAATCACAAAGAATATCCACAAAGAAGAATTGAAGAAGACAATGGAGGCTTAGACTGACAAGCTTAGTGCATAATTTGAAAGGAAAACACAAATAGTTGAAATCTTTCATAAGGGGGATTAGATGCTCTCATGATGTCACATTCCAAGGAAATAGAATAGTTGAAGAATAATCATACACAGGAATTGACCAGCCTACATAACACAAAATAGAAACAAACAAGTTTATTGAATAGCTAGAACACAAAATTCAAGGGTTGGAACAAAATAAAGAGAGATTTGAGAAGACCCTTGAAGAAAGTAAAGCGAGAGATATTGTTCTATAATCCCTAAGGGAATAATACATAGTTATTAATGAGGAACTAAAATCAATGAAAAGGAAATGTTTTTCCATATTGAATGACATCCAAAGGAGCATGGAAAACCAAATAATGCTTGAATATCTAATTGAAGAAATAAGGGAAAAATATCAAAAGGCTCAAGATGCCTTTGATAGAATTATATATTGGCAGAGTGTGTACAAGAATCTACCAGCCACCCTACCACTATACACTACTATATAGAAAACAAAGGATAAATTCTTATTTGATACATGGAAGCTACTACTAGACGACATCCAAAATATTCAGAAAATAGTTACAAAGGCATACAAGATATTTTGGAACACTTCTGATGAGCTCCTTGAAGAATTCAAAATGAAGATCATTCCAGACATTGATTATACAGCCCCAGGGGACTGAAATTATTTGAAGTAGAAGAAAAGAGGGATTACATTCAGATGAATATCGAGTATCTCATTGAAGCTAATAAAGAGGTATTGAATGAATACCTAATGAAACCAATGAATCTAATCACATTGGCCAAGAGTTTCATGAAGAAGACAGAGAAATAACTAAAGATATAAGTCACAACCAAAATATGTCATGGAGAACTAGAATTGTAGAAAATGTAGTTGGGAAAGCTAGACAAGATCATGGAAGACTATGTGCTATGGAAGGAATACGAATATCAAATGGAATCGAAAAGGGTCTCATGATTGCCTCATAAATTTGTAACTGATATTTCTTTTATTCTTGTCCATTCTCACTTGTTGTAAGTCAAATATAGAATATGAAGAGACGAGCTCAAATTTCCCTCTAACAATAGGTAGTTTTGGAATGTAAATAGTCCCTCTTGTTTTATAAAAGAGGGAAATGTGAATGAGTAATGTCTTTTGATTTGTTGTACCTCGGGACAGTATTCTTACTATGTGAATGAATAGAGAAAGAGACAATTTTGGAGGTTTATGATTCTGAGATGTGTATTCAAGATTTTTTTGGTGCACATGTCTATGATGTGAATTTTATTGGACTTAGCTATATGAATTTCTTCTTCACTATGTTCTTAATGTTTATGTCATCATATATTTACTTATGAGCAGAGAAACAATATTAATTGTATAACTTGCAATTTTTTGTTATTGTATCATCTTTATTGTCTTATTCACTTGTTACTTTTTTAAATGATTTATTTATTTTTCCAGTAGCAACACCTTGTTAATTGTGCTCATACTCTTTAGATTTTTCTCGATCAAGATAGATTAGGAAAAGTATAGAATTACATTTATAATATCTTTAGTCAATGTTAGCTAGATTTAATTTTAGATTTTGATTTATCTAAGAACATTATCTTCTCATATTCATATTAGATAGTCTTTTAAAGTGGAAACTAGGCCCACATACTGGTTAGAAATGTTATTCCAAATGAGAGCAGGTATAATCGGGAGCTACCATCGAGTGTTATCCCTCACCTTCTTGACATGCCATCTGTACCACCCCTTATATTCCCACTATCTCTTTGGCCTCATCATCACTGGAACCATCCTTCACTTGTACCATGTCTTCATCCATAGGAGTGTCTTATTCACATTCCTATGGTGTTGATATGGGGGCATATCATGCGATTATCTATACATACTCATTTACCCCGTAATATTTTGATGGGGGTATCATGGTCATGGTATGATGACCCTTTTGGACAAGTTTAAATCCCTCCAAAAGGGTATTCTTAGATTTTGATTCTTTTATACTTCATCCAAACACCTATTTTTCCTTAGATCTTTAAAGTATGTAATTTTTTAATTTGAATTTTTATGCACTAGTTGTCTTTTCATAAGCACCTGCATGTTTTTTTATTAGTTGAATTGTGTGCAGGAATTCACCATGGAATTCCTTGCTGTAGTATTAAACCACAATCTAAGACCTAATCGTGAGAAGGAAATACAACACTAGCTAATTGCAAAAAAGAGAGAGGAGAGAGAAAAATAGAATCAATCTTCACACGAAAGAGACTAATAAACCAACTATAATCACAATGTATTAATCCTTGATAATGAGTACAATATATAGGAATATCCACATGAGGAGTAATGCTCAAGTAAAAAAGTAACTTCTCCCAATAGCAACAATTATCTAAAGTCAAAAGTTGCTAATAATAAGAAAAGGTCAAAAATATAGGTGCAAACTTAGTGAGAAATCTACATGAAGTCAATAAACATTCCATAATAGAAAACATCTCCTAGAATAAGACTAGAGTCCAAGAATGGAACTAAATTCCTAACTAACTGAGAATTTGATAATTATGGAAAGTCACTAAATAAGTGAAATGAGTTAACTCGAAGTATTACATGGGTAATCCGCACTTCCCTAGGAGGCTAATATTCTTACTAAAGTGTGCTCTATAGACATAAAATAGGAAATATCTCCTAAATTTAAGAAAACAAATATTATCTCCTAAAAAATAGGAATTTCCTAATGGTGGCTAAAAACTAGGAATTAGCCTAATGGTAGCTAAAAAATAGGAATTTTCCTAATGGTGGTTTATGAGCCCATGTTTTTGGAAACCCGTGGTATTTTCCCATGGTATTACATATAGGAATCCATCGGCTAAAAATATTCCTTCTATAAATAGACATGTTATAAATAGTAGTCCTCCTAAATAGTAGGAAAATTGGGAAAAATGAGTATATCACTAAGTATGTAGGCATGTACCCCAACACACCCCCTAAAAAACAACCAAGGTGTGTACAATGATAATTACTGGAGATATGAATCCATGTTAGGTACTCATGTACAAGTATAGATGCATAACAACTAAACAAAAGTGAGGTAAAGAGGGAAAACCCAATGGGAACAAAATCCCCCCCTCAAAATACGTTTCTAACAAGAAACGAATGCTAACATGTTCAGCTTCTAATATTATGTATCCCTCACTCCTAGAATGTCCCTCAATGATACAAAAAAAAAATCGGTGAAATTCTTTGTAAATATGTCTGCCACCTACTCTGGAGATGGACAGAACTGCATATCAATAACTCCATCCTAAATCTATCCTTGACTAAACTGCATATGAACCTTGATGTGCTTGGTATGATACCTATGAAATGGGTATATACACAGCTTGAGAGTACTTTGATTATCGTACCATATAACTATCAGACGATGAAAATGAAATCCCAACTCTGTAAGAAAGTGTTGCAACTAAATAGCGTGAGTAGTAACATTCATTGTAGAAATTTCAATACCAATTAAGTATTTCCCATATTTTCCTGATCTAACAATTATTTGTCGCTTGTTAAATACAAATTCACTTCTACTACTATTCTTGTGGAATTTAAACCATGATCGCCAATGCAATATCAAGAAAAAGAATCAATCAAACATAACACAGATGTTTTATTGGGAAAGCATAAAGCTAAAAACCCCACTATCATATATTATGTACATCATGGATCATGAAACAATCTCATAAAAAACTCTAATCCAAGAGCTCTCGGTACAATACAATCATCTCACACTGTCATACAAAAATCAGCAAATACATGTGCCAATTCTTTGCGTCCAAACAACCTACCTCCTCTGAACAAATCTCTGCAATGGATGAATCCTCTACACTAGGTTGCAAATTGCTCATGGGCATATCCACTTTGTGTGTGATTTCATGAGTGCACTTCACTCAAATCACAACTGATATCCAACCTGTCCCTTTCACCTGTTATCTCAACTGGATCTCCACTAGATCTGGCATGCATGTAATTAACAGTTGTAAATCTTCAGTTGCATGTGAGATTACTGATTGTGAATTAATTAATAATTAATTCATTGAACTCTCACTAGTGTAAGTTTAGTTACAACTAGTACAACTGAGCTTAACTCACTTAACTAAGTTAAACTACTTTACAACTCACATAACTACACTTATAACTTTGTTACAACTTCAAGTCACTTAGTTACAACTAATTCGACTTCCATGTCCCACCAGTCAACCTTTAAACTCTAATTTCCTATAGCTAACTGATTTTTCATTTCAGTTAACTATTTCAAGTAATTATGAGATAATAGATTAATATTTATTGTCCAATTTATTTAAGGGAAAAATAAATCAAACACACATTTCTTGTTGACTTTTCAACACTCCCTCTCAACAAGAAAAGGGATTATCCTTCACCCCGATCTTGTCTCTATGGTATTCGAATTTTCTCCTGGTGAGTGCCTTCGTCAAAATGTCTGCATCCAAATCTTATGTAGGAATGTACTGAAGCAAAATAATCTTCCACTGCACACAATCTCTTAGATGATGATACTGGATATCTATATGCTTAGATCTATCATGAACCACAGGATTACTCGAGATTTTAATGCAACTCTGATTATCACAATGAATCATTGTTGGATCTAAATGAGAAACAAACTAACTAACCAAGATATTTCTCATCCAGATAGCCTCACATGTAGCTTGAATCGCTTCCATATATCCTGCTTCCACTAAACTAAGTTCCAGGGATCTTTGTTTCCTTCTGTACCAAGAAACAGTTGTAGATCTGATACTAAATATCCCCCCTGATGTGCTCTTTCTATCCGTTGGTCTACCCACCCAATCTACATCCGTGAATCCATGTAACTTCACCTCATCCATCTATCTGTACCATAAGCCATACTCAGATGTTCCCCTCAGGTATCTCAGTACATGCTTACCCGCCTTCCAAAAGAGCTTGGTAGGATTAACCATCGCTTGACTCATTTGGTTAACCGCATAGCAAATGTCTAGTCTCGTGTTCACTAAATACATTAGCAAACCCACTAACTGTCGATAGACAGTAGCATCCAGTACCTCTTCAGAAGTAGCATCCTCTTTCCTCCAGTTTCCTGGAAGAGGAGTATCCATGGGTTTGAAACTCTCCATGTGAAACTTATCCAGTATTTCCCTTGCATAATTTCCTTGAGACACAAAAAGTTCACCATCTCGCTTCCATATTTCCAATACAAGGAAATAATGAAGAAGGCCCAAATCCTTCATATCAAACTCCTTTGCAAGGTCCTCCTTGCATGAGTATCAGTTGCTCATCACCAGTTAGTATTAAATCATCAACATAAAGAACAATGATTAAAATCTTACCCTCCACCACAATTTGGTATAGGTTTGCATCCACTTCACTTTTGGTGAAGCCCAGTCCAGTAAAATAGTTGTCTATCCAAGTGTACCAAGCATGGGGTGCTTGCTTCAGCCCATACAATGCTCTCTTGAGTCTTCACACATGAGACTCCCTGTAAAAGGTCTCAAAACCTTCTAGCTTCTCAATGTACACCTCTTCATCAATCATCCCATTGAGAAACACAGTTTTTACATCCATCTGATGAATACGACAGCCCATCTGTGTTGAGAATGCAAATATGGATCTTATGGAAGAGTACCTTGGGACAGGTGCAAAGGTCTCATCATAATCTATCCCCTTGATCTGTGAGAATCCTCGGGCCAAAAAATTGGCCTTGTATTTCTCAACACTCCCATCAACAGCTTTCTTTACCTTGTAGGTCCATATCGAACCTACCACTGATTTGTCAACTAGTCTTGGGACAATTTCCCATGCACTATTTTTGGCAATGGAGTCATACTCCTCTACCATAGCATCAACCCAAGTGGGATCCTGTACTTCCTCCTAAAAGGAAGATGGTTCATTCACAATGCATTTTCTCATGAGATCCATGTATCCATTAAATCGATCAAGAGACTATCTATGCCTGCGTTGTGAAGTAGGGGCTCCTACATTCTATGCAGCATCTAGTCTCAATCTATCAGCTTTCATGGTGTGCTTTCTACCATTTCTGATGGATGGCTCTACTTGAGTGGCTTTCTACACTCCATGAACCTCCTCATGTGGTTGATCCACATCTTGAGACTCATCTTTGGGAACCAACAATTCCTCTTCTTCATGCATGTCTAGCTCCCTCTCAAGCGACAACCGCATGGATTTCCCCTCATCAAGTTTTATATCCCGTCGCATAACAGTCATCTTAATGTTAGGAAAATACACACGATAATTATGGGGTGTCAGTGTGTACCCCACAAAAATCTCAACTTCAACAGTTGGTTCCAGCTTCTTCCTGGAATCCTTGGTCACATGCACATAAACAGATGAGCCAAAAATCTTAAAATGTGAAACATCAGGTTTCTTACCAGTGAAAGCTTCTTTAGGTGTACTCATTCCAAGTGCTCTATGAGGACAATGGTTTTGCACATAAACCGCAGTATTGCATGCTTCCTCCCACAAATGAATTGGTAGGCCCTAATCATGCAACATCGCTCGTACTACACCCACGATCGTTATGTTCTTCCTCTCCACTACCCCATTTTGTTGTGGGTTATGAGGCGCTATGAGTTCTCTTTGAATTCCTTCTTTGCTACAAAAGTCTTTGAATTCGTTAGAGATGTATTCGCCACCATTATTGCTCCTTAGAGCTTTCACTTGCTTCCCTGACTCTTTCTCCACCAATTCTTTAAACTCACATAACTTTGAGAATGTTTAATCCTTCTTCTGCATGAAGAAGATCAACATTTATGAGAAAATTCATCAACAAAAATAACATAATACCTATGTTTTGATGTTGAAGCAACCGATAATGGTCCACACACATCTATGTGAATTCTCTCCAAGATCACCGAAGCATGATTCTCCTTTTCATGAAAGGTGGACTTTACATACTTCCCATGGTTCAACCCTTGCACTGATCTAACTGAGCAAGTGTTTCCATTGGAAGTCCAGTAGATATTTTTTGCATGATCTTCAAGGCTCCATGATGAAGATGGCCCAATCTCCTATGCCATAATTCACCCTCGTCCCAGCTCACCACTTTTTCTACCTTGCCCATCATGGAAACGCAACCATCTACCTCCAACATGTAGACATTCTTAACTCGAATCCCTATATTCTTGACTTGACCCATTTATTTATGTCATAGGAAAGATTTTCCACCGGTGAAAACAACATCATAGCCTCTGTCCTCCAACATTGTGACTGAAACCAAGTTTTTCTTTAGACCTGGAACATGCATAAAAATTTTCAATTGAAATGGTTTACATGAATCCCTCTGAAAGGTAATGGTACCAATTTCAGTCACACTATATCATACATCATTGCCCATCTCAATATGCATTCTGAGATCTTTCTCCTCCAAGTCACTGAAAGACTCTCTATCTCCCATCATGTGGAAGGAAGCACCACTATCCAAATACCACACTGATCCTGATGCACTTGATGCCATGCATGAGATCAAAGAGAAATCAAGTTCAAATTATGAGGCATGGGCCTCACGAGTTGCAGCTCCAGCAACCTTCTTGTTCTTCCTCTTCTGCGGATAGTTAGTAGTGAGATGCCCATGTTCATGACAGTGAAAACACTTCACTTTGGACAAATCCATCTTCTTGACTTTAGGCTCAGATTTAGAATGGAATTTCTTCCCCTTCCCTTTCCTTGCCTTGGCATCCAAAGCACAATCCTCTTCATCATCATGGTTTGATGAAGATCCATCTCTGGTGTTCCACCTGAACTCCTCCTGCACTGGATCCGACCGTAGTCGTCCCCAATCTAGCAATTTTTCCCTTCCATTTAAAGAGTCTTGATAACTGTGACAACTCTTGGGAAGTCATGAGAGCACCAAGCTCACCAAATCATCATTAGGGATTGTTATTCCCACACTCCCCAGCTCATCCCGACATTGGATAAACTTCATGAGATATTTTGGAATGGAATCACCCTTCTCCATATTAATCTTCCTGAGTTTATCTTTGAGCGCCAATTTCCTATGGTCGTTGTTGTTTTGGAACAGATCCATCAAAACCTTCCACATTGCATGTGGTGTGACTTTCCCATGGAGACTTGAGATAATGTGGTCTCGTACTCCCTCCAACAGAATCCTCCTCACCTTTTCCACTTTCCTTTTCCATGCATCAAGATTTGCAGTGTTTGTAGCATCTGGATTAGGAACATCTCTATCAATGAAATCCTTCAAGCCATTGTCTTCGATTACTACCTCCATCCTGTCCTTCCAAGCAATGTAGTTTGAGATTCCCTCGAGTGCATACTCCAACCTCAAGCCATTGAAATCCATTTTGATCTTGAATCAATTGTAGCACCAATAAAAGTCTTTCTACAAATTCGAATTCTATCCAATCAAAAACTCAAATTCTGGAATCCCTCTTTCTCGCGTCACGTTCTAGTCTCACGTTGAACCCACGCGATCACTTTTCCATGACTTACCAATGTTTCCACACCTCCCAAGTTACTTGACTGCGAGATTTCCACACTGTAATGCATAGTGGACTGCGGAAAGTACGCACCTCCTGAGTTGCTAGGGTGTATAAATCTTCAGGGATTTCCACACTGTAATGCACAGTAGCCTATGGAAATGCACAGTATTTTCTATGTGTGAAACAATGAGTAGTACGCTGTTGCACCCTGCTAGAGGAGGGACCTGAGGAAATTTTGAAATTTACACACCTCACTTCCATGGCTCTGATACCATGTATAAATTTCAATACCAATTAAGTATTTCCCAGATTCTCCTGATCTAACAATTATTTGTCACTTATTAAATACAAAATCGCTTCTACTAATATTATTGCGTAATTTAAACCAGAATCACCAATGCAATATCAAGAAAAAGAATCAATCAAACATAACACAGATGTTTTTTGGGAAAGCATAAAGATAAAAACCTCACTATAATATATTATGTATATCATGGATCATGAAACAATCTCATACAAAACTCTAATCCAAGAGCTCTCAGTACAATACAATCATCTCACACTGTCATACAAAAATCAACAAATACATGTGCCAATTCTCTGCCTCCAGACAGCTTGCCTCCTCTATGAAAATCCCTGTAATGGATGAATCCTCTACACTAGGTTGCACATTTCTCATGGGCATATCCATTGTGTGTGATTGCATTAGTGCACTTCACTCAAATCACAATTGATAGCCAACCTATCCCTTTCACCTGTTATCTCAACTAGGTCTCCACAGGATTTGACATGCATGTAATTAACAGTGGTAAATATTCAGTTGCATGTGAGATTACTGATTGTGAATTAATTAATAATTAATTCACTGAACTCTCACTAGTGTAATTTTAGTTACAACTAGTACAACTGAGCTTAACTCACTTAACTGAGTTAAACTACTTTACAACTCACATAACTACACGTATAACTCTGTTACAACTTCAAGTCACTTAGTTACAACTAATTCGACTTCCATGTCCCACCAGACAACCTTTAAACTTGAATTTCCTA